>BQNB010056726.1:15607-38543 GCA_026074375.1 Tanacetum coccineum
ATTTCCATAGAAAAAGTTTCATTGGAAGATAACATTGCCGATATTCTAACTAAACCCCTTAAACGTGAGCCTTTTAATTACTTACGTCTAGGTTTAGGAATGATGGAACAAATTGATTAAAACACTTATTAAGTAGTCTCATTACTATAAATGATTGATAAGGTACTTAAAAGTAAACAAGAACAATGAGCTACAAACAAAATTAAAATGCCAAAATCGAAAAATTAAGAAAAAATATTCATCAGATGGGCGGCCCCCTTAATTCTTAACGGGCGGTCCCCATAAAATTGAAGGGATCGGCCACGTATTTAAGGGGACCGGCCATCTGACAATGTCTAATTTTTTTTCTTTTAATCGGAGTCTAGGATTCTATTTTGCACAGAATTAAAAATTGGGAACTTTCCAAAAGTATAATTTATATATAAAATTGCATAACCTTGGTTTATCTAGACTCAAGATTTTCTAATATATGTACATATATATAAGTCCCAATATGTTTTAACAAAATCCTTCTCACGATTAGGAGTACATGAAAAATCCATTTTCATAATTGTTGATATATGCTAAAAACATTTTTTCAAATAATACATAATGATCTCGCATGTGTTACCAAAATATATAATCTAATATATATATTTTGACAATCTTGATTGAGCAACATTAAATCAAGGATCACTTAGATTATTTATTAGGTATTCTTTTCTTAAAGTCAAAATAATCATTACTCCACATTTGTTACCTATAAGCACACATTAGGTTTATAAATACAAACACAAATCTCATTTAAATGTGTTTACAACACATAAGATTTGTTTAAGAAATCGTAAGGGCATTACAACTATTGTGAGTAATAAAACTACTTGTTTAATATGATTTCTATTAAAGACTTTATTTCTCCTTCATGCATGTTTGCCTACATGTTTTCATTTGCTAAATGCACTTAGATTTGATCATGTTTCAAACAAAATTAGGAATTTGCTTGCCTATCCTTTTGCTTGCTAAATGTTGTAGTTTTAGTTGCCATAAAAACTAGGACTTACTGCAAAATGGCAACAAAACAATCTACCAACTAAATGGCAACAAAACAATCATACTTTTTTACCCATTTCCTAAAAAAACGCAATAAGACATAAAAAAAAATAAATCCATTGGTCTTTCTGGTCTTTCAGGTGGCGTCCCCCACTTAAATCAAATAAAGGGCGATTCCCTTTAAAATTAAGGGGGCCGGCCATACACGTTTTTTAAAAGGTGGATCCGGCACCTGAAGTGCGCCGTATTAATTTTTACACTATTTTTCCTTTTTGCTTTTTGACCCTCTTCCACCTGTACTAAGCTATAATTTCCCTAAACTCACCAACATCATTTAGTTGACTTTCAAACAATGTCCATCCTTCCTTAATTACACCATTCTCTTAGTATAAATCAACCCTCATCCTTAACACATTCTCCACACTCATCTTGCCTTCTCCAATGTCTTCCCCTCAAAAAAACTTACCCAAAACTTCAAGAGTTGCCAAAATATCCGTAAGACTCGTTTGGAGAAAGAAGTTGAACTCTTGTAACACACCAAATGTGGATGATGTTAACTTACCTACTCAAACATCCAAACCACAATCTCCTCTCAATCAACCATCTCAAAAGAACTCTCCTACCACTCAAACAAACCATGATTCTCTACAATCTAACTCACATCCACTTGGTGATTCTTGCAACACTAATAATGGACACACTCCATCTTTACCACAAGACATCAATCAACCTCAACTCACACAACCTCTATTCCTTTACTTACTCATCAATCCACATGTTGCTAATATGCTTCATGCTCAATCTCCACCTTTACCTCAAAGTGACAACCAAACTCAACCTCCACTTCCTCCATCTCTAAGTAGAGAAATACTTATGAATGACATTAATCAACTTCAAGAACTATCAAACCTCCTTGCCATGCATCTCTCACAACGTAACACTCCCTCGTCTCCTTACTCTCCAAACTTACCTCACACTCTCAACTTGGATCAAGTTGAACACCATGTTGGTTATTGTCCTTGTTGCATATTCACACAAAAACAATTCCTAACCTTGAGTGAAGATATCAATTGGATTGAATTTCTTCTTACTCGACCACAACCACCACCTCAAGTCCACCAAGGCTATCCTCTAACAACCACCTCCGCTCCAAACTCTCCACCAAGAACCAACTAAGCATGATACATGCCGACCTTTTATCACATTCGAATAAATGACCAACCCTTTCCTCTTGCAAGCAAGTCCAATGGTTTCCTATGGCAATTTAGAAAAATTAGGATCTTTGTAGTTTAACTTTTATGTATGATGTACTAATATGCTTCAAGCATATTACTTTTATTTTTATGCATGTATGATTGTGTTGTATACACAATTTTATTATGCTTAAAAGTGTCATTTTTTGGGGTTAATATCTTGCATTTTTTTTCTTTGCTCTAGATGTTAGAAAAATTGGTATTCTTCATCTAACTTTTTTTTGTAGCAAAGATACCATAGCTCGATTCCTTGGTGCCCTCGAACGAGGGGGAGTACACATGAAGGGGGAGCATTTATTCCATCATTTTTACTAATATTAATCGGCGAAGCCTTTTGGATTCTACAAAAAGAAGGAGAAATGGAAATAAAACTCACTAAATACTTGTTTAAAATTTAATTTTTTATTTAATGAGTTTAGATTTTGTAATCATCAAAAAGGGGGAGATTATTGATAGAAATAATGCCTAAAAACATTGTAAATATTTTTTGATCTCTCTACGTTTTGATAATCACAAAATGTAAAAACAATTAATAAAAAATTAAGTGTAAACAAATAATTAGTAGTAAATTTACTTAAATGTATGAATAAATAAATGCTTAATGTATTTTATGATCAAAGGATTTTTTTTTAACCTTACACTTTTTATAAAAATGTCAGAAACATATTTATATCTTTTACAAAAACATTTTTAGATTTAAAATTAATGTTTTATTCAAATAAATATTTTGAATTCAAATTTTCTACCCAAAAACGGCTAAAAATATTCCAGAAAACACATCCCCCAGAAAAGACAAAAAAGGGAGCGTCGGGCTTGGGCGGCCCCCTTAATTATAACGGGCGGCCCACTTAATTTTAAAGGGACCGACCACCTAATTTTTTCTCTCAGATTGCCTATAAATACTGGACCATTCCCTACTGATTTTCTGACCTTTTGCACACACTTTCTTTCTGTTCTAAATCAGTTTATACTCTCCTACAAATCATTTGATCATTTAATCATAAAGATTTGTTTCCAAGTGATCCAAGCTTTGATCTTCAAGTGTAAGAGAAGAATACTTCCTACCACCAAGTGAAGAAGTATTATAACTTAGTGTGTATCTTTGAAACCTTGTTACAAGTGTATCATATCTTGAAAATCATTTGTGTATATTGTGAAGGTGTGTGTTAGTTTGGGGTGATCATTGTAAGTATAGTTAGATTGGGGTGATCTTAGAAGTAGTGTTAGATTAGTGTGATCAAGAAAGTGTTTAGTTGAAGTGAAGTAGTGAAGAGAAGTTTAGAAAGGTTGTGACAGAGTTATGAAGTGAAGTGAAGAAAAGGTGTGTAGTGAAGTGAAGTTATGAATCGTTGTGGAGTAGTGTGGTTAGTCGTGATAGATTGGTTCTAGCTAGGATTAGAACTCGACATTTGGCTTTGTGTCAGAAATTGGTGTAAGATAAGTTGTGTACAGTTTTCTTCGCCTAAAGGGAGCTTGTTGACATACTGAAGAAAACTCTCGAGTTAGGTGCTCGGGGAGTGGAGTAGGGCGAAGAGGTACTTCATTACCGAACCACTATAAATCCTTGTGTTGTTTTTTGATCTTTCCATCTTTTATCTCTTATCTTACATACTTATTTCATATCTTGTTATTACTTACTGGATTAGTTAAATTCTTTATATTGTGCACATTGTGAATTCACATTAAGTCAAATCTAAGTTTTTGTAATCAAACTAAACGTTAAATTAAGAAGCGGTAAACTATTCAACCCCCCTTCTAGTTTTCCACAATTGGTATTAGAGTCCACGGCAAACAAGATTTTTAAAAATAAATTGTATTTTAAAACTTGAATCGATCTATGAAATCAGAAAAATATTTAGAAAGGCAATCTATGCAAAGACCACCACTATTTAAAAGTGATGGATTTATTTATTGGAACAATATATTCGAAACTTATGTGAAATCAAAAGATCTAGATCTTTGGCATGTTATTACCTATGATGATTTTCCTCCTATTTAAAATAATCCCGAAACTAAAAAGGATGAAATTGTATCATTTGATAAACAAAATGATAATCTTAAAAAGAAACTTGCAAAAAATAATGAAGCTAAAATGGTGATTTATGTTGTGATTAAAAGTCTTTTTGATGTTGTTTAGATTACTGCTGCTCATGTTTGTGTTAATGTTACTCTGCTAGATTTAGTGCTGCTCATGAACTTTAAAGAAAATATGCTAAGTGTTTACTACTACTAGTACACAGTTACTACTGCTAGTGAATATTAGTACTGCTAGTGAAAATATGCTAAGTGTTTACTACTAATAGTATAAAGTTACTACTGCTAGTGAATGTTAGTACTGCTCAAGGTTAAGACTAATCAGAGATAAGTTAATGCTGCTGAGGTTAATAAGTTAATACTGTTTGTTGTTAGTACTACTTATATGATATGTATTAAGTTATTTGTTTATAGAAAAGTTTATGAATGTTTATAGAAAAGATTATGAATATTTAGGAAAGTATTGTAAGCTGTCTAAGGCTCCTTGGTGTATATAAGGAGGTCCTAGGGCATAGAGTTTGATATCACACAAAAATATCAAGTCTTAGACATATAATTCATAGCTTCAAGGTCTTTGTAACCCTAATAATTTAAGAGTATTCGTATTATTATGATTAATAATATTGGAGCTTATTTGTTGAATTATATGTTCATTGAATTACTATTTTATTGATAATTCTTCTTAATATTAAAGATTAGATTCCGCATAATCTTTAATACATTCAAACACAGTTTCTACTATAGTTGTGTTAGATTTATCTAATATAACTAAACCTTATACAAGCTTAAGGAATTCGATCTATTGAAGTGCGATCAACAAGTGGTATTAGAGCTTGTTGAGAAGCTGTGAATAAGAAGATATGGATCAAGATTCTGCACACATGGTGGTTGCATCTAAAGTTCCCATGCTCAAACATGGTGAGTATGAGATATGAAGGATGGGGATTGAACAATATATCCAGATGATAAACTAAGCACTGTGGGAGGTCATAGAAAATGGTGCAGCCTTGCCAAAAACAAAAATCGTAGAAGGTGTTATGACAGACATGCCTATTACAAATGCTGAAGAAAAAGCTTAGAGAAGATTAGAGGTGAAAGCTAAAAGTACTTTAATGATGAGCATTTCCAATGAACATCAGTTAAAGTTTAACTCTATAAAGGATGCTAATAAGTTGTTGGAAGCTGTTGAAAAGAGATTTGGTAGGAATGCATCTACAAGAAAGACTTAGAGGAATCTCTTAAAGAAGCAATATGAAAACGTCACTGCTTCAAGCTCAGAGATGCTTGATCAAACTTTTGATAGGCTTCAAAAGCTTGTGAGTCAGTTGGAGCTTTTGGGTTAAAAGCTTTTACAAGAAGATGTTAATTAAAAGTTATTAAGAAGTTTGTCACCTGAGTGGAACACACGTGCTGTTTTATGGAGGAATAAAGCTGATTTGGATACAATAAGCATGGATGATCTCTACAACAACCTCAAGGTGTATAAACTAGAAGTTAAAGGGATGTGTAGCTCAAGTTCAAGTACACAGAACATGGCTTTTGTGTCCTCTTCAAATAATAACACTAGCAGCACTAATGGAGCAGTTAATACTACTCAAGCAGTTAATACTGCTCAAGCAGTTAATACTGCTCAAGCAGTTAATACTGCTCAAGCAGTTAATACTGCTCATGGAGTTTCTACTGCTAGCACTTAAGTTAATGATTCTTACTCTACAAATATTGATAACGTGAGTGATGCTGTTATTTGTTCATTCTTTGCTAGTCAACCAAATAGTCCTCGACTTGTACATGAGGACTTACAACAAATCCATCCAGATGACATGGAAGAGATAGATTTAAGATGGCAAATGGCCATGTTGACTATGAGGGCTAGAAGGTTTTTGAAGGATACAGGAAGGAAGCTTACTGTTAATGGCAATGAGACTATTGGCTTTGATAAGTCCAAAGTGGAGTGCTATAACTGCCACACGAGGAGACATTTTGTTAGGGAGTGCAGAGCTCCAAGAAATCAAGACAACAAGAACAAGGAAAGCTCAAGAAGGAGTGTGCCTGTGGAAACATCTACTTCCACAACATTGGTGTCATGTGATGGTCTTGGTGGATATGACTGGAGTGATCAGGCAGATGAAGGGCCTAATTATGCACTCATGGCTTTCTCATCTTCAAGTCCTGACTCAGAGGTATCTAATTATTCTATTTGTTCAAAATCTTGTTTGGAAACTATTGAACTTCTTAAATCTCAAAATGATCAACTATTAAAAGATTTAAAGAAATTTGAGTTAATGGGTCTAGGTTATAAGACAGGTTTAGAGTCAGTGGAAGAAAAACTTAAAGTTTATAAAACAAATGAGTCTATTTATTTGCAAGATATTAAGGTCTTAAAATATTAAATTCATATAGGAGAAATAACTATTAGAGAGCTTAGGATGAAGCTTGAAATAGTTCAAAAAGAAAAAGATGGCATTCAACTTAATGTAGATAAATTTTAACATGCATCTAAAAGTTTAAACAAGCTCATAGAGTGTCAGATAGTTGACAATTGCAAGAAAAGTTTAGGCTATGGAAATTATAATGCAGTTCCACCTATCTACACAGGAAATTTCATGCTTCCAACACCTGACTTGTCTTTTATTGGTTTAGATGAGTTTGTTAATAAGACTGTAGTTGAGAACTGTAAAGCTATGTATAGTGAAGAAGAGCCTAAGGTAGTTAAGAAGTATGATGATGCCCCAAGTATTGAAGAATGGGTGTGAGATGATGAGGGACAGGATGTGTCTCAGCCTAAAACTGAATAGAAAAGAGTTAGGCCTAGTATTGTTAAGAAAGAGTTTGTCAAATCTAAACAACATGAAAAAACGGCTAGGAAAACTGTTAAACAAGTTGAGCAACGTAGGCAAAACACTCACAGTCCAAGAGGCAATCAAAGAAATTAGAACAATATGATGTCTCAAAAACTAGGAAGCAATTTTGAAATGTTTAATAAGGCATGTTATGTGTGTGGAAGCTTTGATCATTTGCAAGTTGATTGCAATTACCATCAAAAACAGTTTCAAAATCAAAGGATGGTAAAACCTGTTTGAACAATGCTCAAAGGGTGAATCATCAAAACTTTGCTAAAAAGACTCACCCCTGTGCTAAAAATAACATGGTTCCAAGAGCAGTACTAATGAAGTCTGGCTTTGTATCAATTAATACCGCTAGACAAAATATTTCAAAAACAGCATTATTAGCTATTACTGCAAGACAAGTTAATGTTGCTCACTCAAAAACAACAGTGAATGCTGCTAGACATATGTCATATCTTTCTAAAGCAGCACATTCAATTGTTAAGAGGCCCATTCATAAGAACACAACATTTAAAAACAGAAATATTAATCAAAGGGTTAATACTGTTAGGGGTAAAAAAATTAATACTGCTGGGCCAAAAGTAGTAGTTAATGTCGTTAAGGGAAATAATTTTAATGCTGTTAAGGCCTCAGGTTGTTGGGTTTGGAAACCAAAGCATAAAGTTTTAGACCATGTTTCCAAACACAATAGTGCATCAATCACTCTAAAAAAGTTTGATTATATTGATGCACAAGGCAGATCTAAGTCAGTGATGGCTTGGGTCCCCAAAAGAAGCTGATTTTCTTATCTAATGGGCAGGGCAATCCACAAATGAATTTACAGGATCAAGGAGTGATTGATAGTGGATGCTCAAGGCACATGACAGGGAACATGTCCTATCTTACAGACTATGAAGAGATAGATGGAGGATATGTTGCTTTCGGAGGGAACCCCAAAGGAGGGAAAATCAACAGGAAATGTACCATTAAAATTGGTAATCAAGATTTTAAAACAGATATTTTGTAAGAGAGTTAAAGTTTAATCTCTTTAGTTCTCACAAATATGGAGATAAAAAGAATAGTGTTCTTTTAAATGACACTGAATGTAATGTTTTATCTCTAAAATTTTAAGTTAAAATTGATGAAAAGTCCAGTTTTACTTAGAGATTTACCAAGAAAGAATAATATGTATAGTGTTTGATTTAAAAGACGATAGTTCCTAAAGGTAGGTTCAACTTGCCTTTTTTATCAAAAGCTCCATCCGATGATCTAAAACTTTTGGCATAAGAAGGCTAGGTCACTTAAATTTTAAAACCATAAATAAATTTGGTTAAAAGGAAATCTTGATGCAAAGGTTTACCTTCCGAAAATTTATTGAAAATAATCAATACCTTGTTGCTTGTCAAAAGGAGAAAAGCAGCACAAGATAGCCACAATAATTGTAATCCAAAACATAGAACTCAATCAGCTTCCTTTACATTTTGTTGCATATGGACTTGTTTGGTTCCAACATTTGTAAAAAGCATTATAAGAAAATGTATTGCCTAGTTTGTACAGATGATTACAGTAGTTTTACATAGGTTTTCTTTCTAGCTACTAAGGATGAGACTAGTGGCATTCTTAAATCCTCTATAACTGGTATAGAAAATCTAGTAGATCACAAGGTTAAGGTGATTAGATGTGATAATGAGATTGAGTTCAAAAATAGAGAAATGAATCAGTTTTGTGAGATAAAGGGTATTTTGAGACAATTTAGTATAGCTAGAACTCCTCAACAAAGTGGAGTTGCTGAGAGGAGGAAAAAGGACACTAATTGAGGTTGCTAGGACTATGCTAGATGATTCTAAGTTGCCAATTACTTTTTGGGTAGAAGCAGTTAATACTGCTTGTTATGTGCAAAATAGAGTGTTAGTAGTTAAGGCCTCATAAAAAGACCCTATAAGAACTTTTTCATGTAAACAACACCAACTATAAGTTTTAATAAGACCAATTGGGTGTCATGTTACTATTCTTAATACCATAAATTCACTTAGCAAATTTGGACGATAAGGCTATGAAGGTTTCTTTGTTGGTACTCTTTGAATAGTAAAGCCTTTAGAAGAGTATTCAATAGTAGAACACAGGATAGTTGAGAGAAAAAAATTGCATATAGGTTAGTGAGAATACAAACACCTAATTTATAGGTTGATTGGACCAGATTTGGTATTTTGATATTGATGCACTAACAAGAACAATGAATTATGAGCCAATTGTTGCAGGTACACAGTCTAATAGTATTGTAGGTACAAAAGCAAGTGATAATGTAGGTCAAGCTAGAAAGGAGACAGAACCTGTCAAAGATTACATTTTGCTACCATTATGGGCTGCTGATCCACCATATTCCCCCAAGATCCATAGAGTTTCTCATAATGATGGATCCAAACCTTCAAAAGCGATTGATGGAAAGAAGGTTGATGAAAATCTAGGAAAAGAAAGTGAATGTAATGATCAAGAGAAGGAAGATAATGTTAACAACACTAACAATGTTAATGCTGCTAGCACAAATGAAGTTAATACTATTGGTGGAAAAACAAGCATTGAACTTCCATTTGATCCAAATATGCCTGCTTTGGAAGATTATAGCATATTTGACTTCACAAGAAATGATGAAGAGATGTGCAGCAGAGGCTGACATAAACAATTCTTGGATACAACAAATCCAAGTCGTCCCTCTATTCCAACTAACAAGAATTCTAAAAGATTCATGCCTCATGATTCAAGTCATTGGAGATTTGCAATTAGCTACACAAACAAGAAAGATGTCAAACAATTTGAAGGAACATGGGTTTTGCTAGTTCTATTCAACAAACAAACCATAAAGACCTTCAAAACTGCTTGTTTACTTTCTTTTTATCACAGGAAGAACCCAAAAAGGTAATTCATGCATTGAAAGATCCAAGTTGGATAGAGGCTATGCAGGAAGAGCTTCTACAATTCAAGTTACAAGAAGTTTGGACTTTAGTGGATTTACCAAATGGAAAAAGGGCTATAGGCACTAAATGGGTTTTCAGGAATAAAAAAGATGAAAGGGGAATTGTGATAAGAAATAAAGCAAGATTGGTTGCTCAAGGATACACACAAGAAGAAGGGATTGACTATGATGAAGTCTTTGCCCCTGTTGCAAGAATTGATCAATTAGGCATTTTAGCTATGCTTCATTTAAAAGATTTTAGTGGTGTATTCAACAGGATGTAAAAAAGCTACTTTTCTCTAAGGGGAAAGATTGAAGAAGAGGTGTATGTATGTCAACCACCAGGATTTGAAGATCCAGACTTTCCTGATAGAGTATACAAGGTTGAAAAAGCACTGTATGGACTACATCAAGCTCCTAGAGCTTGGTATGAAACCTTGTCAACATATCTGTTGGACAATGGGTTTCAAAGAGGGAAAATTGACAAGACCTTATTCATCAAAAGGCACAAAGGTGATATTTTGCTGGTCCAAGTTTATGTGGATGATATCATCTTTGGTTCAACAAAGAAGGAGCTATGCTTTGCATTTGAGAAGTTGATGCATGAGAAATTTCAGATGAGTTCTATGGGAGAACTTACATTCTTCTTGGGATTACAAGTGAAGCAGAAGAAGGATGGCATATTTATTAGTCAAGATAAATATGTTGATGAAATTTTAAAGAAATTTGGGTTTATAGAAGTCAAGACTGCAAGCACACCAATGGAAACTCAAAAGCCTCTACTCAAGGATGAAGATGGTGAAGAAGTGGATGTTCATATGTATAGGTCAATGATTGGTTCATTGATGTATCTTACATCTTCAAGACCTGACATCATGTTTGTAGTGTGTGCCTGTGCTAGATACCAAGTCAATCCAAAGGTTTCACATCTTCATGCTGTGAAAAGGATTTTTAGGTACTTAAAAGGTCAACCAAAATTGGGCCTTTGGTATCCAAAAGATTCTCCTTTTGATTTGGTAGCATACACTGATAGTGATTATGCTAGAGCAAGCTTGGATAGGAAGTCTACAACAGGAGGTTGTCAATTCCTTGGATGTAGATTAATATCATGACAGTGTAAGAACCATATAGTGGTTGCAAATTCCACAACAGAAGCTGAGTATGTGGCTGCTTCAAGTTGCTCAGGACAAGTGCTTTGGATTCAGAATCAACTACTTGATTATGGGTACAATTTTATGCATACCAAGATCTTTATTGATAATAACAGTACTATTTGCATAATTAAAAATCCTGTTTTTCATTAAAAAAACAAAGCATATAGAGATCAGACATCATTTTATTAGAGATTGCAATGAAAAGAAAAAAAAAAAATTGGATTCAAATGGTCAAAATTTCCGATACTGAAAGATGTTGCAGATTTGCTTACAAAAGCTTTTGATGTAAGTAGATTTCAATATTTGATTGTTAGTATTGGAATGATGAATCTTTAAAGTATTTTATCTCTTTATGTTTTTGTAAAGTTTTATATGAATTAGTACTGTTATTCATGTCATTAAAAGTTTCTACTGTTAAGTATAATTAGTACTGTTGGTTATACTTTATAACTGGCAGATTACTACAGTTAGTTTTTAATACTTAATAATGGTTATTATAATTAATACTTGTGATAATTGTTTTTGTGTTTTTTCTTGGTTTTTTTGACTAACAAAATTGCAAGAAAGCAATAAAAGTTGTTAAATTGATGATGAAAAAGCTGTTTTAGAATGGAAATTTGGGGGAGTTAAATGCTGATGTACATCAAAGTAAAATGGCTTGCTGGAGGCATAACTTTACACACCTAGAGCTCCATTCACAGGCAAAAGTGGCAGGACACACGGACCATACCATAAATCACGTAACACGCGCCGTAACCCATAAATACACTTCCACAACCAACCAACATCCATGATTATCATGGTTGGGGTGGAGATTTAACGCTACAATCAAGTTTCTCCCCTCAAACCTTCAGTAATCTTTACAAAAAACCCACCCAACTAAACTGTCAAGAACATGTTTAAACGCCCCACCCACTGAAAAGTATCTTAACCCTGACCTCAAACTCCAACTAAACTCTCGCACTTCACACACACCACACAAACCCCCCCAGTCCCAGCACTCCAAGAACCCGACCACCCAACCAACCCCCCCCGGGCTTCCCCCCCTATATTTGCTCCCACATCCGCCGTAAAGTTCCTCACCACCCATTTTGTGGCTCCATTACTCCAAAAGAATTACACCCCCCGCAGTCACCCGCCCTATCATTTAAAACTCGCCCTCCACGCCCCCTCCCAATATTAAAAAGAAACTCCCAATCCAGCCTACACACCTGGATATCCAGGGAACATTCCAACCCCCTCAGTGCTATCCCGTCCAATCCCGCACCACCCCAAAACAATACTACTCGTCCCCATGAACGAGTACAACATACCCCGGTCACGGACCCCGACCCATATTCCGTACCCTAACCCGTAGTACCACTGCTACACATTCCCTCCTCACCGGACACCCACCATCCGACATTATGCTCCTCTCCACGAAGACCCCGACTCCTCACCTTCCTTACAATCATAAACTCCAAACCCCCCCCGACCACAAAAAAGTCCCCCCAACCCAATCATTTCACATCTCCCCAAACCCGCCTCACGCCCGAACAGAACAAACATCCCGTATAGGGACCCCACGCCACGAGCCGTGCCCTGGGGAGGGTCACGGACCGCCGACCAGCCCATGTGGCGCCAACACTCCAGACCGATGGGTTGTTAATGGCGCACAACTCCTCAGACAACGCCCGGCATCCACAATTATGAACCCCTACTCCAAGTGTCAAATGTCCATTTAAAGCCTACCTAGCCACAGGCCACTGTGAAGATCCCGAACGGACACATAAAGTCGCACCCCCAGAAGCTCTTTCCTAAACGATTCCCTAATAGAAACCGCCCACCCCAAACAACCCTGTCACAGTCAAACCTGTCCCCCGCATGACCGCCCTAAGAGCGTGGCATATAAACATTCATCTACACCAAAAATTCATACCACACTCTTAAATACCTCCTGATTAATAATAAAAAATAGTTCACCCTCCTCCCAAACATCCAACTTGACGCTACGTTATATCCCCCACCCGAAGCCGCTACCACAGCACCACCCCTTACCGCTGTGTTGCCACGTGAGCGCTCCCCCCCACCACCTTCTCCCTCAAAAAATAAAAAATTCACACAGCATTGCGCCTCTGATACTTAGCGCCCTTCGAACTTAAAAAATGACATAATGCTCGTACCCGCCCAAAAAAGCATATAAAACCTCGTCCCCCTCCCCCAGTTATTAACCTTCCCCGCCCCAGCCCCTTTCCAATTTACCCTCCTTAAACCCCCCTCCACAAACATCTAGACACGAGCGCACTCGCACCACCCCGCCAGCGCCTACCCTTCCCCCGCCCCACACACGATCCCACATCACCCCCCTCATAACGCACCCTTCAGCGCTCGACCCCAATTTGGACTCCCACAACACACCAATGGGAAGACCTCACAGAAATGGACACTTCAGATGTACCTCCAGCCTAGGTGTTCCTCGTGAAAAGATTGTAGCTGTGGGATAGACGGATGTTCCATAAGGAGATAGGATTAACAGTTATTGGTGATGTGAGGGCAATCGCGTTGGCTGTATGCCCTACTACTGCACGGGTCTAGCTTAGAAGTAGATAGCAGGTGGACAAGATGGTCAAACATTAAGGCAAAGAGAAAGGCCCCAACGCCACAGGCACCACCACTCTAGCAACCACGAACTCTCGCGAATTCCCCAATACAAGAGACAGAACCAACTACCTCAGGGTTCGTATCGCCACTCCCCCCCATCCTTTTCCACCACTATCAACCCCCACGTAAAATCTCCATACACAACCCCCAACCCCATCAATACCGGCGAACAACAACCAATGACCCCCAGTCAGGCTACGATAAATGCGCTTGAGGCAAGGACCATTACAAAAACATAATTGAAATTAATGAAGCACATAAACCAAAAAACAATAGCACCACATCGTACTCAGATATATTGCGAAGGACAACTCCCCCCCATAAGAGGGTGGGAGACTCCCGGCACCATTCCCCACAAAGTCACTAAATCCCCCGGAGTGACCCCTCCTTGCTAACCCCGTTTCCACTCCTAGAAAACCCGCTCCGACCACGTAGCCGTCCGTCTCTATACTCTCCACAGCCCGCACCTAATTCTATAAGCTCGCCGTCACCTTTACTCCAACCATAGATGTGGCTTCCTCCTCCAAACCTTTATCGTTCTCAGTCCTCAGGCCACCGCGCTTGCTGTGGGCTGCTTCAACCATAACCTAGGTTCATCACTCATCCTCCAAACTCCCTTCGTGTAAGTCACGAGACTAACCATAACCCTCATCAGTTCGATCACATCTCATTAACTGGCACATCCATTAATATGCTAACCCAATACACTTCTTTCGTTTTAAGAGCACCAAGAATGCCTTTCCCCCATCCCGTCATGAAAATACTATCCGTCCTACTAATCCATCATTCGTATACTCCCTACACCTGACTCATCACCCCCCCCGTAACCCCACCCCTATACCGAGTGCCCTGCCCAAGACCACAAATTTCAGCTGCCTCCCGAAGGAATGCCGCCAGACGCCCCCCAACCCCCTCTCCCATCTCTATATCCCTTTTAATAAATAAAAATATACCACGAGCCCATCTAGCGAACCTATCATTCCCAGAACCAAACAATAGAAACAACCACAACCCTCCCCATCCCCGGTACAGGATTAATGTCACTCTCCTCCCCATATCCTGTCCACATCCTCCTCACTAAGAACCCCAACCTGCAATCATCCAGCCTCATCAGAAACCCTAAACACCCTCATCCAAATCACGTCTGCCGTCCCTCAAAATCGCCGTCTCTCCCATGCATCCCCCACCCCCTCATCTCGCCCACAATAGTAAATCAATCCTCCATTTCATCACAAGTCCCTCTTGCCCCATCACTCTATTCAGGGTTCAACACCCTAGATTGTCAGCCCTGCAATATCCCTCCCCTCTCCCCCCTCCTCTAATAACGACCATTGCCTCGCCCGTTCACCCAACAAATCCCCCCCCCGCGACTCACAACTCTCCCCCTCGCTGCCCCACAAAATCCTCGACCCCCTCCAGCCTGCTCTCCGGCCCCCTCCCCCCCTCCCCCCCCTCAACCCCGCGCTCCCACAACCATTATAACCAACACCCACCCCCCCATTTGCATTTCCAAACACGCCCTAACCCCTTCTAAAATCCTACCCCCCGTTCAATCGGATTAAACGAGGGCCACCCCTCTCGTCATAAAATCCCCTCTCCAGAAACCCCTTTATCCCAACCAAAGTCCTCCAACTCCCCTCTAATTTATTCTGCTTCACCTCCGCCTCTCCCTCCTTTTCTCCTCTCTCACCTACGCTCCAACCCTTCCTCCCCCTGATTCACATCCCCCGGTCCCACCCCTCTCAATCACCCCATACATTCCCACCAACCCTCGATCCTCCATCCTTACCCCCAATTCATCACAACCAAATTCATAACCTACACCACAGCCCGCTTCAATAAGTCCACTTTCCTCAACCCCCCTCCTTTCCCGCCCCCAACAACACCCCACCACCTCTTCAGCAGTTCCCTACACACCAACCCACTCACTAACTACCCCAAGCAACCCATAAGCACACCCCGGTCCTCAAAAGTGATGTCCAATACCCACTATTACCCCGCTCTACATCACCCCCCTCCCCAATTCCCTCCATTCACACATAACATGTTCCATCACATGCCCCACCAGAAATCCCCCCCCCTATACCCCGTCAGCCTACACTCCCAGTGCACCCCTATCACCCCCTATAATTCGCATCACCTCAGACATCCACCATTGGCTAACCAAACAAGCTGCATCCCACACAGCAGTCAAACCCAGTATAGGTGTTGCTCAGACTGACACCACGAACCCCACCACGCCCAAAACCCATCTTAAAGCAACGCAGCAACCCCCAAGCCAACGCCACGAGAACCATGGCAACACCTCATACACCCAATGTCACAACCCCCCCGCAACCTCCTACCCTCCTAGTAAATTGGGCTCTCCCTACCACCACTTTTAATCATCCCAAACCGCCAGTCCTCCCCACAACACCAAAAGCCATCCTTCGCACACCCCGAAACCTTGGCTTCAATAATTTCAACACCGACCCCAACAATCATCTTAAGCCCCTACCATCATCAAACCCTAAACATTAACCCCCCAGGACAGCACAGAAGCATATAATGAACCACTAGGGGACAGCACATCAACTCCCGCAAACCCCTCCCCCACAACACCTGAACTAACCACCATAGCCAAAACCAATCCAGTCCCATCAGACACCCCGCCCTAACCTTCCATCACCTCATCCTAACACCATCACTAGCCCGTCCTAACCGCCATCACTATCACTAAACCACCAGCACGACACCCGCCATCAAGCCTATCCATCAAGCAGGTTCTTGCCAACCACCACCACCATCAACCTCCCCACAACCACACTAATAAATCGTACAGCTAGAGAAACTAAGTGTAACATGCACATACACTAACACCACAAATAACGTACCTATCAAAGACCATTCACAACAAACTACTAACAAGACACCCCCTCAAAACACACACCAACTTGCCTACAATCGCTCCCTACCGCCACCAATGTATACACCCCTTCGATTAACTCACAGCTAACCCTCCACTACCCACCGCCGCCCCTACACAAACAATAAAACCCAAGCGAGACTATACTAAAAACCACCTAAAAAAAAAACCACTTCATACAAACGGAAAAAACACCGTTTACCAACACCACTACAAAAGTACCCCACTCACACCCCACACAACCCCCAAATATTCCTCGGCCGCCCACGACCAACACATAAAAACACGCAAACCACCACCAAAACAAACCACACACTCCCAAAACCCACACATATAAACACACACACCTCCACACGCAGCTGCCTTTTTCTAGCAATTTAGATAAAATATCTCTTAGTTTATCTAAATAACACATGCTCCTAAGTGCTAAATGCTAACACATTTTACACGATGATTTCATTTAAAATTATCGCGTTTTGTATGCGTCATTTTACATGACTTACGTGTTAATTGTACACCTACACTATGATAGTTTAATGTATGACAATTAATGTTTAAATGTCATATAGTCTTACACATTAATCTTGTTGATTATTGTGTTGATGCATGCGTAGATAAACTTTGTTAGATATTAGAAAAAAACTCGGTCACCCCGTGTATTTTACTGTTCTTTATAGCTCGTAGTTTATTAGTTAAACGTATAACTTTCGGTATCAAACCGGGTACTAATACCCGGTGTTTTGTAAGAACTATAAATACCTCTTCCAACTTTGGAAGAGGTAAGCTAGTCATTTATTCATTTTCTTATTTTACACATATTTCTCTCACTAGAAAATATCCTCTCATGTGTTTCTCTCTCTAGAAACTAGCCAAGTCCAAGAATCATCACCATGTTATGATTTATGATATACCACAATTGGTATCAGAGCACATGGGATGATTAGATCGTGTGTATGTGCGATTTCTTGATTGTTTTAGATCAATAAGTGTACTTTTGAAGGTTAGTAGCTCGTTTTTTATTTTCTCTGGATTTTGATGTTTGTTATGTTAAAGTTTGGGTGTTACTAGTTGCTATAGCCTTGTAGTACTGAGTTGTGCAAAAGAAATCAAGAGAAATCGTTCAAAAGGGTGTTTTATAGGTGTTTTTAAGTGATAAAGTTCGTTGTTCTTCGTGGAGAGTTGGCAGATATTCTTCGTGGCGGTTTGGTTAAAAGGAATATTTTAAATAGTAGGTGGCCAACTGTCTGACACACACGGCGGTTTGCTATAGTGGCGAGTTGCTTAAATTGGAGGCGAGTTGCTCAAATCTTACGCGGCGAGTTGCTTTATTAATAGGCAGCGGTTTGAACAGGTTGCGGCGGTTTGAATATTTTAATAGCAATTCTCTTAACAAAACGCTGGCGGTTTGAAAAGTAGGCGGCGGGTTGCTTAAAACTGTTGACGGCGGTTTGCTATTTACCTTTGACGGCGAGTTGCCTATTTTAAACAACGGCGGTTTGTTCTTATTCTTCGAGGCGAGTTGCTCTAATACTTCGCGGCGAGTTGATAACCTCTGGCGGCGAGTTGAGCTACTGTCTTTGACATTTGGAATATTTCAAACTTGGGACTTAACAACTCTAAAACGCAAAACAAATACGTTAACTTCACCACTTTTAACGTACACTCACTAATCATTGATCGATCAAAACATATCATATCATAATAAAACAAGATGTCTAACATGTCGGAAGATATCCAGTATGCCGGTTCTGATACACGCCCACCAATGCTTGATAGAACAGATTTTGAATCTTGGCAACAACGTATACGTCTGTATTGTCTGGGAAAGGATAATGGAGAGAACATTATGAAATCGATTACTGAAGGTCCATTTCAAATGGGAACGTTCATACAAACTCCTGCTGAAGAAACTGAGGGTGCACTTCAACTAGGTCCAGAACGTGCTAGAGTCTTTACAGACCTTTCTGCTGAAGAAAAGGAAAGGTATAAAGCTGACATTCGTGCAACGAATATCCTACTTCAAGGTATACCAAAAGACATCTACACACTCATCAACCACTATACTGACGCCAAAGACATTTGGGACAATGTGAAGATGATTCTGGAAGGTTCTGAGTTAACAAAGGATGACAGGGAATCTCAGTTATACGATGAATTTGAACACTTCCGTCAAATCAAAGGAGAAACCATTCACGTATACTATGTTAGGTTTACGAAGCTCATTAATGACATGAGAAACATCAAGATGACCATGCCCAGAATGCAGCTTAACTCTAAGTTTGTGAACAACATGTTACCTGAGTGGAGTAGATTCATAACTGAAGTCAAACTTAACAGAGGTTTGAAAGAGTCTAACTTTGATCAGCTTTATGCCTATTTGAAGCAACATGAGGTACATGCTAGTGAGAATAGAATGATGATGGAAAGGTTCATTCAACCAACTAATGATCCTTTGGCACTAGTGTCTAATGCCTCAGTTCAGCAGTATCCAACACAATCATCCATGTCTCCTCAATCCTCAAATGAACCATCTCCTGCTGATAACTTTCAACTGGACTCAGGAAGTTCTTCAACTGAAAACTTGATTGAAAGTTTAACCAACACACTTGTCCTCCTCACTCAATCGTACAAATCACATCTTCCTCAAACAAACAATCAACTCAGAACGTCTTCTAATGCAAGGAACAAAGCTACGGTTCAAGACGGCAGAGTTGTGGTTCAAGATGTCCGTGGAAGATACAATGCGAATAATCAAGGAAGACCATTTCAGAGGAACAATGCAAGAGGAAATGTTGTAGCTGGGAATGCTGGAGGTCAGAACAGAGGTGGCAATGTGAATCCTGGTCAAGCTAAACCCATTAAGTGCTACAACTGTAATGGACTCGGGCACATAGCACGAGAATGTCCACAACCAAAGCGACCTCAGGATTCAAACTACTTCAAAGACAAGATGCTGCTTATGCATGCTCATGAGAATGGTGCAGTACTGGATGAAGAGCAGTTGTTGTTTCTTGCAGGAGAACAGGTCACCAACTTTGATGATGATGTGGATGATCCGAACGAGAAAGATTTGGCACTCAATGTGGATCATATCTTTGAAGCTGATCAATGTGATGCATTCGACTCTGATGTTGATGAGGCTCCTAATATACAGACCATGTTCATGGTAAATCTTTCATCTGAAGATCCAATCTACGATGAATTCGGGCCATCATATGACTCGAATACTCTGTTTGAGGTACAAGATCATGATACCTTTGTAAATCATATGGATGAGTATCATGAAGTACACGAGATGCAAAACGATGTACCACACAACTACGTTGTTGACTCTGATGCTGAATATATGAGTGATAGTAATGTTATTCCATATAATCAGTATATGGAGGACAACGAAGAGCATATTGTACAAAGTAATGTATCTTTTGTTCGAAATGATGCACTGATGTCGATTATAGATGATATGCATGAACAGGGTGTCCAAAGTATGTCAGCAAATAAGCAGGTTAAAGTAGTTAATGACACATTGACTTCTGAACTAGCGAGATATAAGGAACTGGTCGGGGTGTATGAAAAACGGACAAAGTTTGAATTAACTGAAAGAGAACAAAAGATTGATGAACAAATGAGAATAATTATCTCTGACCGAAATAGAAAGGAAACTTCTTTAAACTCGGAACTTCATACTGTACAAATGCAACTTCATTCTACAATTGACCATAACAAGTCAATGAAGGAAGAAGTGACAACCTTGAAAAAGGATTTTAAACAAAAAAAGATAAATACATTGAAGAGTTTTTAGACATCAAAAAGCTAAAAGAAAAGGTTGAAGATAGATTATTCAAACAAGATTAATCTGTTCAAACGGTGCACATGTTATGTAAACCAAAACCGTTTTATGATGAAAAGAAAAAGGTAGCAATAGGCTACAAAAACCCCTTATGTCTCACACGTGCAAAGCAAGTTCAATCTGCCCTCTATAATGGTACTGAAATAGTCATGACCAATCATAAACCTGCTGTTGTGCATGACTCGGAGGAAACTCTTGAGATAGCTGAGTTGACTAGGAAAAGAATGTATGAGAAAATGAAAAGCCCTTAGTGTATTCAAAATAAAGTTAAGTTTGCACCCCAGATTACTCAAAAGAGAACTATCTTGCAATCTTCGCACCTCAGAGAGATTTGACCCCTGAGCAGATATTTTGGGCCAAAGATGAAAATGACAGGAAAAAGGTTGAAGCCTCAGTTCTGAAACCACTTTCAACACCGACTGTGTATCCACCCAATACACCTGTCAAGCTTGTCCCCAGGGTTCTCCCCACAAAAAGTCAAGTGAAAATTAATCTTTATACACTCACACAACTTTTTACGGAATTTGACAAAACATGTAAAAAGAGAATCACACCAACAGGTCTTACCGAAGGGGAAAGAGGTTTTGAACAAACAAAAAGATGTTATCTCACTGAAGTCATACCATTTTTCAAAACTCTTAAACAACACTTTGAAGGAGTTCAAAAGGCTCTCTTTAAAGAAGTTAAAGGAATGGAAGAAATTTTTGATCAGATGTCAGCAGAGGTGGACCAGAATACTGTGGATAAGCAATGTGCTGAAATTGAAAGGAAAAACCTTCTCATTGCCAATGGGAATCTAATTGCTAATTGTTTGTCGAATCAATTGATGTTTGCTGTTGAACAATCACGTTGTCTAGATCTTGAATTCGAGATATCTAAATTACAAAATGAGAATCAAAAGGATGTTAATGATGAAATGATAAGAGGTTTTAACAAACTTGAGGTAGAATACCTGAATTTGCAATTAAAATATCAACACCTTCAAGAAAACTTTCGAAATAACAAATCACAAACTTCTCAGGATGTTCCTGAATTTGACTTATTTTTCAGAATTAAAATTCTAGAAACACAGCTTTAAGAAAAGGACAACGCAATTAGAAACTCGAAAGCTTAAGTCTCTAAAATGAATGACAAAAGTTGTGAAACTTATAATGCTAAAGATGTCACTGCTCTTATTGAACAAAATGAACGCGTTAGAGTAGAACTAGAAAAAGTCAAACAACATTACAAGGAATTGTATGACTCCATTAAGATTATGCGTGTTCACACTAGAGAAAAGACATCTACCATGTTAAATGAAATTGAGAGTCTAAAGGCTCAGTTGAAAAGCAAAGTGTCTTGTGTCACTAGTGACTCTGTCAAACCAAAAGTTCTTGCGCCTGGCATGTATGCCATTGATGTTAAACCCATCCCTCATCCCCTTAAGAACAATAGGAGTGCTCATTTAAACTATATCAACCATCTTAAGGAGAGTGTAGAAACAGTTAGGGAGATTGTAGAGGAAGCTAGAGTAGTTAAACCACTGGATAATGCACTTAACTATGCTTGTCAATACACTAAGCTATCTCAGGAATTGTTAGAATATGTGATTAGCACTTGCCCAAAAAGTTTCAATGAAAGAGATAACAAGGCTCCCTCTACCCCTGTAACTAGGAAAAAGCAAGTTACTTTTAATGATAAACCAGGAACTTCATCTAGTAACACACAGAAACACGAAGAACACCAGAAAGTTCAACATTCTAATATCCCTGTGATTCCTTCTACAGGAGTAAACACTTCCACTGAAGCAAGCGGATCAAAGCCTAGAAGCAATACAAAGAAAAATAGGATCCTGCCTGCTAAGAGTGAGAATAAGAAGAAAGTAGAAGACCACCCTAGGACAAATAAGTCAGTATGGACAAAAGTGAATCGGGTTGATTCTAGCATTAGCTCTAAGCGTGTTGTAATTAATTCGAATTCTGAATCTGTGTGCAAAACGTGTAACAAATGTTTAAACTCTGCAAATCATGAAATGTGTGTTGTTAATATTTTGAGTTCTGTGAATGCAACCCCATTGTTAAAATTGTCTTGAATAAAGGGAAGCAGATTTGGAAACCAAAAGGCAAACTGTCTGATAACATTTTGAATAAGAGCAAGCGGGTTTGGAAAGCAACGGGCAAACTATTTGCAACGGGTAAACTATTTGCTAATGTTGGTTATCAATGGAAAACCCACATGAAAGAAATTCACCTTAGGAAAACTTAATTGTGGTTATCAATGGAGACCCACAGGAAAGAAATTTACCTTAGGAGAACTG
>BQNB010056727.1:0-38542 GCA_026074375.1 Tanacetum coccineum
TTTGATCAAAAACAGTTTAGTAGTATTAGTTTATAAGGGTTATATTTTGAAGATCATTTTCATAGATTTAAGCTAAGCTTTGATTAATTTTGATCAATATTTGCTTATTGTAGTATGTTCTTAAACTGTTTCAAGTTTTCAGTTGGACATAAGTAGCTTTTGAGTCTTAATTCTAGCTTAAAAAGTTATCATTTATCATAAAAAAAACCCAAAAGTATCAGGTAGTGTAGTCTGCCATTTTCATAGTCCTTTCCTAGCTTATTTCTTTATCTTATTTGCTAAATTTCAGCTTATTTGTGTCCTTTGGGTAAAGGTCAGGTTTTAGCTTTTTCTTAGTGCTTATTTGTCTTAATCTTAGTTTAAAAGTTAGTCATAAGTCTTTTAAAAGTCTTTTCAGTCTGCTGTCTTAATGGCATTTAGAAGTTTTTTTCCAGCTTATTTCTTGTGCTTATTTAATTGTCCTAAGTACTTATTAGGTCTAGGTGTAGGTATGTTTTTAGCTTTTTGGTTTTCCATTAGCTTATTGAGTCCAAAAAAAGTCCAAACAGTTAGCTAAGTGTTCCCTAGTCTTTATAAGCATCTATCATTTTCAAAGTAGCTTTTTCTAGCTTATTATTAAGTTTTAGCATAAAGTCCTTTTATTAAAGTTGCTTATTTTTGTCTTATTTTTAGCTTTTTCAAAAAGAAAATTAAAAAAAATGTTTTACCAAAAAGGTAGGTCACAGGACTCGAACCTGTGACCTCCCTCTCAACACACCAATGTCTTAACTAATAGCGCCCTTGGGACTTTTCTGTTATAACTCCATTTTCATTTCCTTTTATGCATTAAATCAGATTTTGCTTATTTGCTTAATAACTGCTTATTCTTTTAGCCAAATTTCTAGTTTTCATTTTTCATAGATTTTAAATAAGTCAAAGTATTTTTCATGATATTTCTAGATTTTTAATAATTAGTTTACTATTTTTACTATTTTATTTAGATTAAATCTGTTTTTACTTCATAAAAAAAATTAAAAAAAATATATAATTTCTTTTTCAAAAATTATTTTAATACATTTAGGTTTTATAAATTTGCATTTTGAGTTTTTAAAGTTTTAATTTGTCAATTTTAGTTAATTAGTTAGTTTATTTTAGTTATTGATTAGATTTTAATTTGTTTGAATTGTCGTTAGGTTTTTAATTTGCTTTAATTTTTAGTCTAGCTTGCCTTTATTTGATTTCCCTTTGCGTTATTAGATTTAGATTTCAAATCCAAATCTTTAATGACAATCAAGCTCGACTCGCGACATAAACGTAAATTATCATTCACCTCTCACCAAGGAGAACGATACCCGTGTTGATTACTTATTATTCTTTCCTAAGAATAATTTGTATGATACTTTGCTTACGTATATGTATATATATATTATATTAAGAGGGGTTTTTGAACGAACATCAAAATGGCGCCGTTGCCGGGGAGAGGTGTAGCGATTTTTACGGGATTGTTTGTATTCGAGCCTTGAAGATCCTTTCCCCGTGAAAGTTTTTGTTTTATTTTATATAAAAATACAAAAATATTTTACACTTCTATTCTTATTTTCTTTTATTTTAATATTAAAAATAACCGTTTGTTAATTGTCGTTTCGGCTCATCTTTAGTTAACAAACTATAAGAGAGGTATAAGGAGGGTCGATCCTACGAACTTCGACCCGAAAGGAGAAGGTTTTTAAAAGCTTCGCGCTTACCCGCTCCTCCGCTTCTTTGTGCGTTTTCTAGAGAGCTACCGTGCACTTTTGACTTTCGGTTACCAAAAATATTTTTCTTTCTTATTTCTTTTCTTTATGTATTATTTGAAAAATCTAAAAATATTCTTCTTTATCCTCTTATTCGTTTAATTCTTATTCTCTTAACCTTCTTATCCGATAATTCTTCAAAATGTCTTGGTTTTTAAGATGCTCTTGGTGTGGAGGTCCGTTTAACAAAGGAAAATGTCGGCGTTGTACCAATATGAGTTTCGGAGATCCCGTGTATGACTTTAATCCAAATTCTTATAATCAAACTCCTGATATTTCTAACCCACATTCACAACCCCTAACATCTTTGTTCAACCAATTTCATTGTTTTCATTGTAAATATCCGTTAGAAGAAGGTATACGTTGTCAACAGTGTACATGTGTGAGGTGTGGATATTATCTTGAAGAAGGATTTTGTTCATTTTGCAATTCTGAAGCTGGAAATTCATTCGTTAATGATTCAAATCTGAATTCTTTCAATGATCCTCCAAACGTTTTCACCCACCCTCCACAACCCCAGTACGAATCATACTTGTGTGAGTTATGTGGAAACGATTCTCATTATGGTTATGATTGTCCACCTCGGTTTCTGCTTGTCTATGAGCAGGAACCGAGCTACAATCAAAACTTTAGTGATAATTATTATCCACAAAATTCACCGAGTTTTCCACAACAATATCTTTGCTGTGAAAACTGTGGGGGTCCTCATGAAAGTTTTCAATGTCAACCGATGAATCAAAACTATTTTGAGCCTAACTATTCCGGTTTTGACCAACCCCCGCAGTATTCTATAAACCATCAAGAAGACCTTAATCAGCAAGATGTGCACGATAGATGGGAAGAACTTCTCAACATGATACGATCATTTTGTGAAAAGTTTCTTCAACAAAAGCAGGCGGCTAGCATCGATCAATCACCTCTTCAAGAAATGAGTATCCAAGATATGGAGGATCTAAAGCAGCATTATTTAGATGAAATGTTAAGTTTAAGTAATGACTTACAGATTAAAGATTATCGTAATGAGAAATTATATTTTTTTTTATTGTATGTATTGAATTATTTTGAATTTTAATTATTGGTGGGTATTGATTTTTATATTTAGGGTAATTGCTATTCATCTTTTTCGTTTTAAATGTAATGTGAAAATAAGATTGATGAGCTTAAAGGTAAAATTCAACTGGAATGAGTATTGATATTATAATAAATTAGAAATGGCTCAGCAAACTAGAGTAGGCAGCAAAACTTAGTACCTAATATTTACCGATCCTCACGACTTTCCAATTATTTTTATGATGACGATGACGAGGAGAGTTCTATTCCTTTGAGAGAAATTATTTTTGAACTTCCTCCGTCTATTGCAATCACACTCGTTTTACCGACATTAAAGCCTGAGGACTCTCTCATCATGAGGAATGAGGAACTTAGCACTATTCCTGAAAAGGAATCGGACGAATTCATAAAGTCTAGTGTTGAGGATCTTGTTCTAATCCCAAGTGAGTCCAAGGATACATCCGGGAGTGATAGTGATTGTGATTTATCTTTGTGTGATGATTTCTCTCCAATTAATGTTTATGAGGAAAACTCTGTGACTTTCTCTAACCCTCTGTTCGATTCAAATGAAGATTTTACCTCTAGTGATGACGAGTCACTATCCGATGAGGACGTTCCGGAAGACAATTTTAAAATTTACTCGAACCCTCTTTTCGAATTCGATGACGAATACATCTCTAGTGACGTAAATCCTCTTTTTGATGAGGTGTTAGAGAACATCGAGAGTAAGGACTCTTATGTTTCTAACCTTGATGAGCCGGTTTTGCTTGTCACACCTCTTTTCGAATTTAATGAGGATGAATGTTTCGACCCAGGTGGCGACGTTGATGAGATTGAGTTTCTACTTCACCATGATCCTTCTACTTCTAAGATAAGCGTTGCTTCATCCATTCTCGATGTGTTCAGCCGAAGAAACCGCCTCTCGAAGAGAATGAGAATTTATTCGATTTGGAATCTAAAGCGAATGATTGGAAGAAGATTTTGTACGATGCTCCAATTGATGATTTGATGACCGAGGACAAAGTTTTTGACCCCGGCATTCATAAGAAAAAATTTTCTCCAACATATGTGAGCTTATCCTTTGAGGATCGCCATTATCTTTCCTTCACATATGTTATCTAAATTTTTCTTCCTTATTTCACCTATCCGATGAATTCTTCTCTTCCTCTCTCCTCCGGGGGTAAGGATATCATTATTGAACGACCCGGCATCATCGCATTCAATTTTCCTTCCTTTAAAGCTGGTGGCATATGAATATCCGTTGAAAGTTTGCTCTTCCACTTGTTTCGTCCCTAATATTACAATGATATGGGGAGAGTCAAGCTAGTGACTTGGTTAACAAAAACAAGCGCTTCGTGGGTGGCAACCCATGCTTATCCTTATTATTAGTGTATTAATGAATAAGTGTGATGTGAGGAGGCTCGCCTCTTCTTTTCTCGTGGTTCGTGTTTTATGTTTTATGTCAAGGATTGCCCCGGATTATGAAAACTCTTGTGCTCGTGGTTTTGTCCATCGTTCACTCGATCTTCAATCCTTAGCATGCTTATATATGGGAATCTGATATCCTAGAACATCTTTGATAACGTTTAATCTATTACATTATTAATAAACGCTTTAGATTTTCGTAAGACCCATTAATTATTTGGATTATGCCTTGAAATTAGTAATGGGGTGACAGTCTCACATTGAGGACAATGTGTATTACTAGTATGGGGGATCTTCATTCGATCTTACTGCATTTGCTTGTCTTCACTTTAACCCCCCATTACCGTTTTTCCACCAAAAATATGTGATTTTATGCCAAAATTAAAAAAAATTCAAAAATAGAATAAGTGTTTAGACACAAAGTGTTGTCTTTTTAAGGAATAAATTTTGACTTAATCAAGCCTATTGCGCTCTAGCTTGCCCCTTAACTTATATAAATCTAAGGTTTTGCTAGTCTTTTATACAAGAAGCTTTAAAACGCGAATTCTAGCTTAAAAAAGGCTAGAGTTTGCAAGTTGCCATGAAGACTTTAAAAAAGCAAAAGCTTGTATATAGACAAAGCATTCGCGGATTTTTTTTTATTAAAGAATTGTAAATTTGCCAAAGAACAAAAAATGATAGAGTTTGAAAATAAGTGACATGCTAAACATGAGTAATTGGAACTCTTCAGACCTCCATAGAGGTAATTGTGTTTTGCTCCCCATATCGGCTTAAAAAACGTTATATAATTGTTGAATAAATAAAGTTGCTTAGGTTTATGCGATGTCTTAGTTTAATTACCACTGTCGAAGATATTCCTTCATTCTGGTGGAAAGTAAAGTACACTTCGAGGTTTTGTCAGTGATGTGGAAAAAGTGCTACCGATTCCTACGGCTCGCTACCAGTGTGTCCGTAGGTAGTTAAAAGACCACAGGACTTGAAATTTGGCTATAATAATAATAATGTTATGTAATAAACCGAATCCGAAATAAGACCACTACCTCTTGCCGGCTCACAACTGATGTGGTAGTCGTTTAAAGGATGGAAGTAATAATAATAAAAAAAACTATGGGCTGATAAAAGTTTACTGCCTCTTGCCGGCTCACAACCGATGTGGCAGCCTTCTAAATAAGGCACATGGTAATAATCCGAGACTGAAAAAAGTTTGCTTCATCTTGCCGGCTCACAACCGATGTTGCAGCCTTCTAAAAGGTCGAGGAAATTACCGAGGTCGAAATAAGACTCTTGGACCATGGTTGGCTTGCATACCGATGTGGCAGTTATTTAAAGGACCGAGGTTTAATAATGTTGCAATAATAATAATAAAGACAAATTTTGACTCCGGTGTTATCTAAATAAAGCCTCCATCTCTGGACTCGTAGTTGAGTTGTTTATGATGAAATAAAAAGGATAACCCCTAAATCATGTGAAATTAGAACCTTAATGTAGACCCTATTCTCACCATATCGTCTCTTTAGGAAATGATTTTAAACTAATTGTAGTCTAAACCAGGTTTACTTTATGTGAATAAGGTCTTAATTTATTTGTCACCAATAATAAAATAAAACCCTTACAAGATTGAGGAATAAGGGAGCGGAAAGTAGCTATGCATCCACAATTAGCATTCATGAGTAGTATTAGCATCCTAACTTGTATTTAACAATGATTTTGTTTTTAATCTTGGTTTGGGGCAGGTGAAAAATCAAGTACGATAAATTTATCCTTTTAGTGTTCTTGTTCCATGATCCTTAAAGTTATGATATGTATGAATAATAATTATAAATGCATAAAAATGGTCAAACGGTGAGCTTTTTAAAACTAGTGATTTCTTAATCCCCTTAGACGAATACTTAACTCCTATTCGGAGGTAATTTAGTCAAAAGGGGGTTGAAATTTTTGTTTCTCAGTGTGATAATGACCTTTGCTTGAGGACATACGACAATAGCTTAGTAATGGGGTAATTTTTCGGTATTTGCTTAAATACACATACTTTATCCTAATAAAAGCACCGCAAAAAAAGACCAATAATGAAACCAAAAATACATGAAAAATACAATGTTATAAATGTTGTTTATGAAGTGACAATCCATCAATTTTCATGTCGTATATTTTATTCTCGCCAATATTAATATAGATATTTATCTATTTTCTTTTGAGAATATGAACTCACGACTAACCGGAAGGAGACTTAGGACTTATAGTTTGTAAATATAACCGACGATAGCAAGAACAGGCGATTTCATAATTTTTCAAAAGCATATAAATAATTTTATTACATTCGTTTTTATTTTTCGTGTTACGAGCAATGTTTATAATTATTATTCATTACTGTACCGTTACGTAAATTACAAATTTCCAGAAAAGTATCCATCCCGATTTTTGTAGAACAATATTTTACTTATTTTTCATTGGAGCCTTTGGGGGGGTTTGTGTTTGGAGTGGGTTATATATGTTATATTATTATGGTATTATTTTTAGATATTGGTGTAGTAGGAAGTACCTGGTATGGGCGGAGTATGATAAGAGCGAGGGGGGGAGTGGGGGTTCTGTTGAGGGAGTTGGTGTTACTTGTCGCGGCCTTGGTCGACTAGCGATGCGAGAGCATTATTAAACGTTGATTAGGAGGTTGTGTTTTGTTATAGTATATGTGTTGACCTACGTTTAATAATTTTAAGATGAAGTGATCGCGTGACTGGCAAGGGCTAGGAGGGGAGTATCCAACTGTTACACATCATATTCTGAGAAGACTTAAGGTCGGAACTACACGCAGAGGAGAAACAACAAACACACAACCAAGTTCAATTTATATTTATCTACACAAATCAAGGAAAGAAGACATACTAAAAGTCTATCGAGTTGAAATAAAGCTCTCGTACTCGCTCATATATGTGATCATCTGTTACATAAGCGACTGTGAATCTAAGGAGTAGCCACTTAATGTGGGAGGACACATGACTTTATCTCTGCTTGGTAGTAGATTATTAAAACAAGATTCAGGTCGCGAATGTTTTCTACAAATCCTATCTCATGTACAGCAGCGACGAAACGCAGCAGCTTGCTAAACATCATATGAAACAAAAGACTCTGCTGACTTTGTCCTAACTCGCGTACATATCTGCACCAATATTATGTGGGCCACTAATTCCTCTCCGGATCGGTCTACTACAAATGACAACCAACATAAACCAACCATTTCTATAATTTTTGAGGAAGATCCAATAAATAACCACACTATAAAGATAAATATCCAGAGGATAAAAAACCCCCCCATGTATTTTGGTGTGAATTAAAGGAGTATTCAAGAAGGTTATACACAAGTTGGGCTGAGATTATAAACGTCGATATTATCGTAAGATTCTGTCACAGTGACCGCAGCTAGCTTGGTCATAATGAAATCACTGGTAATAGATAATCTTAAACACTTTATATATCCTTAGCAGCGCAGCTTGAAGCTATCAATGAGACAGGCCTCTAACGAATGATGCTAGGTAGGGGGTAATTGGGGGGAGTTTTGATGCTAGAGATACATGACACAATACTTTCTTTCGGGTTAATGATATCACATATGCTGGAGATAGATAATAACTCTCACATAGATCACTCATATTTATTATTTATCTTATCTCTCTCTTCTTTTTTTCTCTGACATTCATTCTCAGAGTATATTGACCATTTTTGATCATTGAATGTATTATTCATACATATCATGTATAATTGAGATAGCATGATCATAGGACAACAACACTACTAAGGAACGTAATGAAATCAAAGCAATGATACAGAATATAACAGCTAGACTATTCATCGTCATAACATCATAAGCTCTAGATAGTAATCTTCTACATCAACTAAAATCAGCTCGTGCTTATCTTAGAGAACAAAGCTAGATGCAGATGTTGCGAAAACTAATCATGAGATCCAATTATGCGGCTTGAGCATCATTTGCATAAGTTTACGAGCTGTGTAACTTCTCCTAACGATGTTGAGGATGGGCTTCCTCCTATTCACTCAATTAGCTTGTTAGGGTAACATCTCTTATGAACACTTGAAAATTGGATGATTTCTAGAAAGTGAATATTGAGTGAGATATGATCAAAATACTAAAACTAGTGGAATCTGACCTTGCTGTACAGATGGTATAAGAAAACGTCACATTCACGACTGAATTGCTTTAAAAATTTAAAGCTATGAGACCTAGATAAACATGATAGGTACTTGAAGTCAATTGGATGGTCCAACCAACTCCTTATGGTTTGTCAATGGCATCAAAAAATGGTAAATAGTGAGATTCAGTCCGAATCTGTAACTTGAACATTTTATGTAGCTAAAGTTGTTTATATGTAAGCAGTATACTTAAATTAAGTATAAAAATGGTTTTGGATCTGTAATTTACACTCAAATATGAAACTAAGGATATAAATATGTCCATCATATCATTTACGGTTTATAAATTACGACTATTTACGTAAACATAAAAGTATACAAAATTTACTACAAACCAACACTAACTAATGTAAAGAGCGATTTTTGTAACAAAAACCCGAGTGGGTAGGTCCCCACTAATGGAATTTATGAAAGGCTAACATACTAATAATAAAAGTATCCCAACCTCGAGAACCCAAAAAATTATAACAAGAGCCATTTATAAGCTTAAATGGGCCATAAGGCCTTACTGGAGGCCACAGTCCCAATTTGTAACAATTGGACTCTATGTAATTATCTTTAGTCCATCCCACTTGTGACCTTATCTAATGGCTAGGACCTGGTTTTTTGAGTAATAATAATCAACCTAATAACTTAATGGCTTGCTTAATGGGCCTAATTGGGCTATTTGAGCTAATTAGACAATACTAAGAAAAAGTGGCTAATACAACAAGTTAAAAACCTAAAAAACACTAAGTGTGAAATAAAATGTTGCAAGAGCATGATCATCATATAAAAATAACAATGTATACATATACTTAATTTAATTTATGATTTTTAGTTAATTTTTATCAACTAGAACCTAAGACCCGTTACAATTTTATAGGTCCTTGCTTGATTGACACGCCTACTATCCGAATATTTATTCATCGATATCTCATCCGAATCACTAAGTGAGTTTATAGCCTCGCATTTTTCACTTTAATGTTTTATAAACCTGCGTGGAGATAACATGCTTAGTTTTTTAAAATATATATAAGAGACAAGGGAGATTGTATGCTAGTGCCTTGGATTATTATTAAAAGTTCGACTTAATCTCGCTAGATAGGAAAGACCTGCGAAAATCATGAATTGTTACTACCGGGAAATGGTATACCTTATACATGGAAATTGTACTATTTGGAGGCTACCTCCTCCAATCCTGAAGACTGGCTATCGTCAAAGTCTGGAATATGACGACAACGGAGCGTTGTATAGAGAAAAATATGCACTCATACGAGAGGTGGTATAGTATCATACCTTGTTGGAACCCCAACATAATTAATGGTAACGTTTCAATGTCATGAGACTTATAAATAATCCCCGATATAACTTTGTTGGCCGCCCCCCCGAACCACCCCTCCACCCGGGGGTCCGCCACGATCTTTATATCCTAGATGAATATCGAGAATGATACTTGTGGTTCGAAATTTTAATGTTTATATACTATTAAAACGCTATGTAAAAAATTTTATCCACACAACATTATGTTGACAGTTTTAGCATGATTTTATCTCAGGTCCTGAGGTAATTCGTCGATGAGAGAATTTGTTGTCGCTTATAGAAACCAAACTGTTTTGAAGCCCAATAAAATATAAGTCATCTTCGAAATAACTTTGCAAAAATGTTTGTATAATTATAGAAACAATTGGGAACCTATGATGGCTAAACTTTTATTTCGATGCATGTATTTAAAAGCGTCCTCTTTTCGATCGTTTTTTCTATGCTTGATAGTTATATTATGACTTAGCACCCCAAAGACCCTTCACGAGAGTACATACTAAAAATGGGGTGTACAAATGGTATCAAGACTTAAGTTATAGAGAACAAAAGTTTTCAAAAAAAAATAACGAAAAGATTTTTTTGATCTTTTTAACTATAACTGAGCAAGCAAATCCTCCCGAATTACCAATGACAAGAATGAGAAGGAATTATTTTATCGATAAATATATGGAAAAATATATATGGTAATATTTAAAAAAATTTTATTTAATTGATATAAATTTAAATATTAATTATTTTAAATACAAATACGAAGATATTTAAAAAGGATGCAGATTGTCATGGAGAACCCTAAATCCTTTATCGTGCAGAACGAAGCTATTCCCGAAGTGAACCCAGTTGTTCCCGAGCCGAACCAAGTTGTGGATATCCATGATCCCAACGAAATGGTTGACATTCCCGACGATATTGATTTGGTTGATTATGACGATGAGGATCCTGAAGAAGATCATGAAGAGGAACCCGAGGAAGATGTTGAGATTGAGCTCGACAATGATGCTGAGTTATATTTCCTTATGATGTGGAGGGTGACAAAACCCCGCCACCTGGAGATGTGTCATCTGATTTTTGTGACATCCGATTCTGAGTCAGAGGACAGAGATTGAAGTTATCCCCGAGGTTGACGTTGGCACCCGAGTCCGATGTTTGCATCCGGATGCCTACTGTTGGGACATCCTACCAAAAGCCTTATGTTATTCTTGACTTTCTGAGGGGGCTTATATGAGGTAGGAGAGTCATTTCTGCTCGTGACTCTTCATATGTTGGTGATTGGCACCTTGGCTTTGAGACGTTTTGGCGACGTCCCGTGCACGGCTAGACTTACGTGATCTAGTTAAGACAAACCACACTGAGATGCACTTCTCAAATCTAAGGATAAAATTGGGGGGAGAAAGAAAGGAAATCTTAATCATGAATTGGAAAATGTCGAGCGTGCTTTGGGTAAATGATCTCGAGAGGGAGTCGGTATTGGAAGAACAGGAAATGCCACAATGAAGAAAAAATTGCTGAACTAATTACTAAGTTAGCGTGGGCTTGTATGGAGCGTTGAATTGCTGAGAGGAGTTCATGGCCCCGAGTGTAGAATAAGATGTTCTACTTGGATATGGTTCGTATTGGGGCTGTTCCGAAACCGCCGTCTGATGATGAAGACACTGAGCATCCGAGAAATAAATCGAAAAACTCTACTTCTGATGGGACCGAGGGACCTTCCGAGCCACGTGGACCACCGTGACTACCCCCCCATCCCCCCCCCCCCCCCCCCCCCCCCCCCCCCCCCCCCCCCCCAACCCCCTCCCCCCACCCCCCTCCCCCCCCCCCCCCCCCCCCCCCCGCCCCCCCCCACCCCCCCTCCCCGCATCTAGTAGATTATTTATCATTGAAGTATCATTTTGTAAATCACTAACTAAACTGAGATGTCGGTTAGTAGAACTAGTATTTTGAAGTTGTATAACATTAGATGATGACATGTAATGTATGACAATGCAACTTGTAACTTGTTTGTGATTAATGAAATAACTATCTTTTGGTTCTAATTCTATGTTGTGTTGTTGTTACCTTTCTTTTCTTGTTTTCTCTAAATTGTTCCTTTGCTTAATACAATCATTGAATGAATACTCATTATGATTTGATTTGTGTTGTAACAGGATTCAGCCGCCTAAACGCATGTCCCTGAGGCACGTATGCGCGAGGTTATTAGGGAACAAGTTGCCACATCTATGGCTGAATTTATGGCAAATATGAACCGCGGAGCCGGTGGCGATGGAGCCGGTGGTGCTGGAGCCGGTGGTGCTGGAGCTGGTGGTGCTGAAGCCGGTGGTGCTGGAGCCGGTGGTGCTGGAGCCGGTGGTGCCGGACCAGCAGCGCCCGAAATTACTGGGTGTACTTACGTAACATTCATGAAGTGTGACCCACAACCTTTTAAAGGCACCGAAGGTGCCGTGGGATTATGTCAGTGGTTTGAGAAACTAGAATCTGTGTTTCGAATCAGTGATTGCAAGGAAAGGGATAAGGTGAAATTTACAACTGCTACTCTCCAAGGTCGTGCATTGACTTGGTGGAATGGAAGGATTGCTTCCATGGGTATTGATGCTGCTAATGGTACTCCATGGACTGAGGTGAGAAAGTGGATGACCGAGGAATTTTGTCCTCGAAGTGTGTTGCAAAGGCTGGAGCAAGAATTGTACAACTTGAAGTTAAAAGGGACTGATATTGATGGGTATACAAACTGATTTCATGAATTGGCCTTATTGTGTCCTAGAATGGTGGAGCCTGAGCAGGTGAAGGTGGAGCAGTATATTCGTGGTTTCGAAAATATATGTGGTTGATGGGACGTCATCGAGCCTACTAGTATTGAGGCCAGTCAGTATGGCATATCAGCTCAAAGGACAGAAATAATACAATAAGACTGATGAGTTTCTGATGGTAAAAGAGGAAAGGTGAAGAGACGTTGTGGTCGTGGAGAAACCGACATGATTACAATCTGCGACAAAACCAAAAGAAGGGCTAACGTTGAGCTATGACCAATGCGCACCAATGACAATGAAGTTTGTCCAAAAGCAAGAATAATAAGCATGTGGGGATTGTTGGAAATTGTGGGTAAGTGTGGTTAAGTTTGGGGCCACAAGACTGCTGCTTGTTGGAGCCTTGACAGAAAAGATGTGACGTGTTTTAATTGCAATGAAAAGGGTCACCGAAAGAGAGTTTGCCCTAAGTTAAAAAAGAAAGGACAAGGTGGAAATAACTGTGGAGCTGTTTAAAAGTTAGGAGCTGTGGATGCTCAGCAAGATCCGAAAGTCATTACTGGTACATTCTTACTTAATAATCGATATGCTCTGCTTTATTGACTTCGGGTGCCGATAAATTATTTTATGTGTCTACAAAAATTTAGTACCTTATTGATATTAAACCGATGAGTTAGATACTTCTGCTATGAGAGACGAATTGCCGATGGAAAAAGTAGTAAGATAACAAAATATGATAGATAGGATGTACACTTAATCTTTTAAACCATTCTTTTCCAATCGATTTAATGGTAATAGAACTAGGAAGTTTTGATATCATTATTGGGATGGATTGGTTATCACGATATGATGCTGCTATTTTATGTGGAGAGAAAAAGGTTAGGATTCCCCTGAAGTAATGTTGGTTATCGAAGCGATAAAACAATTCCCGATTGAATATCGTTCTTTCATTAAGGCTCGAAAGATATGAGAAGTTTGTGGCTATACTTAGCTCAAGTAACTGAACAAGATCGAAGGAGAAGCGATTAGAGATGTTCCTGTTAACCTAGAATATTCCAGAGGTATATTCTCGATGAATTACCTAGACCATTCCACCACCTAGGAAAGATGAATTCTGGTATTGAATCTTATTCCCGGTGCAGCCCCTGTGCGCGGGCGCCATATCGTATTAGCACCATCTGAAATGAAGAGTGTCGTAAGACAACTACAAAGTTGTTGGAGAAAGGTTTAATTCGACCGAGCTCGTCGCCAGAGGGGAGCATCCGATACTGTTCGTGAAGAAAAGGATTGATTCATTCCGAAAGAGGCATAGATTACCGAGAACTGAACAAGTAAATCAAGGAGATCGATATCCATTACCGAGATTGATACATATTTGACAGCTGCAAGTACTGTTTCGTTGAAGAAGAAGGAAGGATCGTTCCGAAAAGTGCACAGAATACCGAGAACAGAACAATTGACAATCAGAATGAATCCATTACCGAGGATTGATGAACTTATTTCATACTCAAGGTTTCTAGAGTTTATTCGAAGATTATTTACGATCTGGTATCATCAACTTCATATCCGCGAGGAGACATTCCAATTACAGTCATCTAGAACTCGTTAAGACCTTATAGTTTCGAGTAATGCCTTTTGGACTGACAATGACCTTCAGTAATTCAAGGCTTTGATGAATCGTGTGTGTAATCCGTATCTTGATAAGTTCGTAATCGATATCATTTGTTACAAACGATTTAATCCAAAAATAAAGAAGAACAGTGAACAATTGAAGACTACCTGAATTTGGCTAAGTCGCGAAAAGTTGTACGCTAAGTTTTCGGAAATGTGATGTTTTGGCTTTGATTACGTGCAAATTCCTTGGCCATGAAATGGATGAGTAGAGGAGTAGCATGTTGATCCTGCGAAGATCGACGCTATTAAAAAATTGGGTACACCGACTACACCAACCGGAAAGTGCACAATTAAATTGTTTTTAGAAGGTTAATATCAAGTATTAATTAAGTAGTTTTTCTCTAATATCCAAAACCATTTACTTAAACTACTCAGAAAAATAAGCCGAATGTTTGGGGTACGACAAGAGGGAGGCAATTTTAAAACATTAAGCTGAAAGTTTTGTAGTTCCGCCAATTATTATCCACTACCCGAAGGAAGCGAAGACTTTGTTGTGTAATTTGCGATGCGACCCCTAAAAGGAATTAGAGATGTAGTTAATGCAATGAGAAAAGGTGATTGTGCGTACGCCTCAATGCAACTAAGAAGAAGTGAAGAAAAATATACGACCCATGAATTGGAAATTGGGAGCGATGGTTTTCTTGAGCTCTTCGCTATGGAGACATATTTGACGCACTAAGTGTACTGTATAACACCGATCACAAAAGCTTACAATATATCTGTAACAGAAGAGCTAAATAAGCGGCAGTCGAAGATGGATTGAACTCTGATGATTACGATGTGTTAATCGTTAACACCCAGGAAGGCGACTGTGTATCGCTGATGGTTGATCAGGAAGGATAAGGTAACCGAATCGAGGTGCTTGCTTTAGTGGTGCCGGTACATAACAATTACCCGAACAAATTCGAAATGCACAAGTGAAGCGTTAAGGCTGAAAATTGGGAGATCGAAGGATATTCAGGCGAAGGGGAGCCCTTCGAAGTAAGATCCGATGAAACGAAATGTCCTTGAAATGACGTAGTCAGGTACCAATATTTGGATGATTAAGAATCTAATCATTTGAATCCATAAATCAAAATATTCCATTCATCAGGATCCGTGAAAAAATGTACCATGAAATTTTAGGAAGTATTAATACTGGTGGCCGGTAATATGAAAGCGGACATTGTCGACGTATGTCATTAATATTTGTAAATGCTTGACAGTGCTAAAGTCAAGGTTGAATCCCCAAAAGCCGTCAGGATTACTTCACAAGCCAGAAAATCCTATTTGGAAATGGGATAGAATTACAAAGATTCATTACGAAGCTTCCAAGTAACAATCAACGGATATGATTATAAATTGGTCAATTGTTATGACAGGGAATTTTGACTAAATATGCATCCTTTATACCGATGAATGAAAAGTATAAAATGGAGATGCTTACACGATTAGTATTTGAAGGAGAATGTTATGTAGGCACCGGGACCCGTGTCGATTATTTCTGTGTGACCGAGGCCCACGTATCGCATCAAGGGTTTTGGAGAATCTCTCAAAAGTCATTGTGGACGAATTGGATAAGAGCATTGCCTACCATCCTTACACCTGAAGTTCAGAGATAAAAGAACAATACATGACAATCGAAAGACCTGATGCGTGCTTGCATGATCGACTTTGGTAGTGGTTGGGATAAGCACTTTACTTTGGTATGAATTACTCATACAATAAAGTTTTATCACGCTAGCATTCAGGCCGCACATATCGAAGCTCTAAACGAAGGAACTGCAGATCTCATGTATGTTGGTAGATGAGGTTGGAGATAGCCCAACTCACGGGACTGAAATGTTCGCAGAAACGACAAGATAAGATTGTGCAAAACAAGATACCGATTATTGTGCCGCATCGTTCGTAGACAGAAAAGATATGCGGAAGTAAGACATAAACTTTAGAGTTTGAATGGGTGACACAGTATATGCTGAAAGTATCACGTGGACAGGTTGTTGTTCGATTTGGAAAACGTAGGAAATAAAGTCCCCGTTATATGGGACCCATTTAAGAATTATCAAGAGTTGTCCGTTGGCATATAAACTGGAATTACCCCGAGAGCTTCCAAGGAATTCACATACATTCCATGTCTCAAACCTGAAGAAATGTTATATCGGACGAAGAACTTAACATTCTACTCGACGAAGTAAGGATCAACGTGAAGTTGCCATTTCATCGAAGAACCCATAGAAATCATGGGATAGAGAAGTGAAACAACTAAGCAAAGTCGATATACCCTATAAGTTAAGTTCGATGGAACTCGAGTCATGGACCAGAATATACTTGGGAACGGGAGGATCAGATGTGGAAGAAATATCCTCATCTCTTTGATTTTAATAAAAGCGGGCGACAAGATGAATTGATCTTCAGGGACGAAGATTCCCTTCTAGGGGTATATGTTGTGACAATCCTCAATCAAGTTCGTTATTTTATCTTGAGTATTAATTAAATATTTCATTTTTATATTGAATCTGAACTCACACTACCCGGGAAAGAATTAGGACTTACATTTGTAAAATTACGCGACTTTGCAAGAACGGCGATTTCTACGTAACCTCGCCGCTTATATTTTCAAAATGCCCATAGAAAAAAATTTTATTACATTCGTTTTTATTTTTCGTGTTACGAGCAATGTTTATAATTATTACTCATCCTTGTACGTACATAATTCAAATTGCCATAGAAATAATTTTGTTACATTCGTTTTTATTTTTCGTGTCTCGTACTATTTTTACTTTTTACGAAAAACGACTACAAATCGTACCTTTTTAAATATCGGACTTTGATAATACCCGTATTTACAAATTATGGGGCAAGTTATACAACTCACCCCACTAAACTATAACCCCATTGGGGCGGATCAACCAAGGGGGAGGTGTCCCCTTGGTGTTGATTCATGCAACACTTGCCAACACTTGGCAATAACACTCTAAACATATATAAACCTAGCTTTGACTAACTATAACACACACAACTCATTTTATAACTCAAAAATATGCATTACTCTCTCCCTCCCCCTCCTTTGCCATGAACCATCACCACCACAACACCATTATCATACAATTTTCTAGATCACAAAAATACTACACTAGTAAAGATGATATCCAAGTATAACCCTTGTATTTTGGAGGTGATTTAAAGGGTTTTCAAGAAGGTTATACACAAGTTGGGGCTGAGATTATAAGGGTTATTATAAAGTCTATTGGGTAAAGAAAATGGTGATCAAAAGTTATTTTGGGTGAAGATCAAGTTGAAGATTGAAGCTTTGTTATTGTTTTGATCATTTGATCATTTTCTTCATATTTCTTGTGGTAAAATCTCATGAGTTTTGTTTATGTTCTCTTTTGATTTTCAATTGTATATGTACATGCATGATGTATGATGATCAAGAATTAAAATGGGCTTTGTGTCTATGAATCTAGGTTAACTAGCTAAAATGACCATTAAAACAAGCAAAATGATCATAAAATATATAGGCTGTAATAAACAGTAGGTTTTATAAATTTATACAGGTTTAAGGTTGGATTTGAATACGTTAGGTTGTAGATAATCCTTTTATGGACACTTGGCAAATTGGATGATTTCTAGAAAGTGAATATTGAGTGAGATATGATCAAAACACCAAAACTAGTGGATTCCTACCTTGCTGTACAGATGGTATAAAAAGTCACATTTACAGACTGAGTTGGTTAAAAAGTTAAAATTGGATAGTCAACCAACTCTTTATGGTTTGTAAATGGCATCAAAAATGGTGAAAGTGAAATTTCAGTCCAAAAAGCTAATGTGACCTTTATGTATAAAAGTAACCATATGTATAAATATAACTAAAAGATATACTAAAATGAGTTTGAATCTGTAAAGTGGACTTAAAAATAAAGCCAAGCATATAGATATATCAATTATACCATTTACGGTTTATAAATTATGACTATTTTCGTAAACATAAAAGTATACAAAATTTACTACTACTCGAACACTATACTATGTAAAGCGATTTTTGTAACTAAAGCCTGAGGTGGTAGGACCCACTTCTTGGGAGTTTTAAAATGCTAACATACTAATGATAAAAGTATCCCGACCTCGAGAACCCAAAATTTTATAACAAGAGTCATTTACAAGCTTAAATGGGCCATAAGGCCTTATTGGACCACTAGGCCCAATGAAACAAAATGGACTTATTGGACTTAGCTTTAGGCCCAATCCACATGGACCTTACTAATGGGCTAGGACCTGGTCTTTGAGTAATAATATCAATATAATAACTTAATGGGCTTGCTTAATGGGCCTATTAGGCTTTTTGAGCTAATTTAGACAATACTAGTAAAATGGCTAATAAAAAAACAAGTTAAAAAAACCTAGAAAACTCTAAGTGTGAAATAAATATGTTGCAAGGGCATGATCATCATATAAACTACATGTATACATATACTTATTTAATTTATGAGTTTTTGTTAATTTTTAAGAAGTTCTAAATCTGTCCAAAGGCAACATTATCAAAATCTTCTATCATGGTCTAAGCGAAATAACCCAAGAAGTTCTAAATGTCGCAGCTGGTGGTATTTTCCTCTATAAAACACCAAATCAAGCTTATTAGCTTCTGGAAGATAAAGTCTTACTCAAGCTCGACTGGGCTAAAAATCAAAAAACCAAACCATCTCTTAAAAAAACCCGTTGCTTTCGCCGATGAAGGTAGCAGTAATTCCAATACTGACAGAATTATGGCCCGAATGGATGCCATGACCCTAAAAATGGATGCCCAGTATAAAGAACTCCAAACCCATGCTAAAAAAACAAAACCCGATCTTGATGAAGATGATATACTTATGTCCCGAGAAGAAGAAGCCAAATTCATGCAAACTTTTCGTAAGACTCGTTTTTACAATGATTACCGCGACCATGACTCGAATCGCGATAATTGGCGTTCAAACGAACGAAGTAGTTACAATCGAGACAACTACCGATCCAATACTGATGATAAACCATACGATCATAAAAAACAATTCAATGATTTCAAGAAATCTCAGCAATCGACCAACGCTTTCATCAAAGAAACATTCATGGATCTTAAAACTCAACTCAAAACCGTTGCCAAAAATCATCAAGCTTCAATTCAAAACCTTGAAACCAAGTTCGACAGACTTGCTGACAAGCAATCTGGTCGACCTTCTGGATCTCTTCCCAGTAACACTCAACCAAACCCAAAAGGACACAATTCCAAAGCCTACCAACCACCACAATCTCGCAATGAGCATGTGAATGCCGTATTCACAAGAAGTGGTAAATCCTACAACCCACCAGTGAACTCAAATGATCAACAAACTAATTCTGAAAACCCTATCAATTTCGATGATAGCGATGAAGAAGACGAAGAACCTACATCACAACCGAAAATTCAAAATCTAAAACCAGTCAAGGAAACTACATTACCCAAACCATACAAACCAAAAATCTCGTATCCTCAACGTCTAAGGAAAGAAAAAATGGAAGCTCAATACGGAAAATTTCTCGACGTAATCCGCGCAGTTCGAATCAATGTATCTCTTATAGATGTCTTGGCCGTAATGCCTAATTACTGGCCAACAATCATCAAAGAAGCTCATACTCTAGTTCGCTTATGTGAAGCATGCCAAAAGACCGGAAATATATCAAAACGTGGTGAGATGCCCTTAAAAAACATTCAAGTATGTGAAATTTTTGACATATGAGGTATCGACTTTATGGGACCATTCTCGAAATCATATAAGTTTGAATACATTCTAGTCACTGTTGATTACGTATCTAAATGGGCCGAAGCTCAAGCTTTACCAACCAATGATGCCCGAGTAGTAGTCACCTTTCTGAAGAAACTATTCTGCCATTTCGGAATGCCCAAAGCTCTAATCAGCGACCGAGGTACTCACTTCTGTAACAAAATAATGGAAAAAACCATGAAAAGATATGGAGTTAATCACCGTTTCTCTACATCTTATCACCCTCAAACTAGTGGTCAAGTTGAAAACACGAACAGAGCTCTTAAAAGAATTCTTGAAAAAACTGTTAAAGACAATCCTGCTATTTGGTCAAGAAAACTTGATGACGCTCTGTGGGCTTTTCGCACTGCTTACAAAACACCTACCGGTACTACACCATACAAACTAATATATGGAAAAAACTGCCACTTACCATTTGAAATTGAACACCGAGCATACTGGGCACTGAAAAATTGTAACCCAGATCTCATCGATGCCGGTTAGAAAAGAATGTTTTAGTTACACGAGTTAGATGAACTTAGACACCAAGCTTATGAAAACTCTCGTCTATACAAGGAAAGAACCAAAGTCTGGCATGACAGAAAATTAAGAATGAGAAAGGAATTCAAACAAGGAAATAAAGTCCTGCTATTTCACTCAAAGTACAAATTTAAACAACCGAAACTCAGATCCCGATGGTTAGGACCTTATATAGTGAAACATCAATATCCATCCGGATATGTTGAACTTTATGGAAAAGATGGAAAGACGTTCATAGTCAATGGCCATCGACTTAAACTATATCACGAAGAAGACAATGACCCAAGGGAAGCAGTCACTCCCTTTTTCCCAAACTAATAACTCCCGAAATACGAGTCTAGCTAACGACTCTCTTAAAAATTAAGCGCTTCTCGGGAGGCAACCCGTGCTTTCACTTAAGTGTGGAGGAGTTCCTCCTCCATTCTTCTACTAATATTATTTATTTTCTAAAAAAACAAAAATATTTTCTTTTTGTGTGCTTTTGTATATTTACTCTTATGCAGGTAATTTAGCTCGAAGATATGGAAAATTACGACGTATGCTCAAGATAGCTCTACCTCAGCTATGCATTTCTCTATGCCCCGGGAAGTACCGTTTACCCTTAATTTTCCCTATTTTATCTCTATTATTAGTTATCACATTGAGGGGAATGTTCAACTTAAGTGTGGAGGGGAGCCAAATAGGAAAAATTAATCATATCCCTCTATGTTTGCCCTGTTAAAAAATTTTCTAGTTGATATTTTATGAAAAATCTTAATTATATATTTTGTATGTGCTTAATTACACATACCATTTATCCATTAAAACGAGCTTAAATGACCAAAACATACCAAAAATACGTTGTATTTGAGTGTTTTACATTTATATTGTGCAGGTAACGGATATCAAAGAAAGGACACAAAATCAAGCCAAAACGAACAAAACCGAGCACGGGATTGGAAAAAGCACAAAAAGTCAAAGTCAAAAGTCAAAAGTCAAAGACAAAGCCGATATCGAAGAAATGTTAAATGGGCCAACCTGTACCCATCTAATGGGTCGGGTCAGCCCATTAAACATAAAGAAGACTTAAGCTTATAAGCTTAATATTATAAAAGGCCCAATTCCCTTTTAAATTAAATCCTGGCCCAAACAGTCTTACTAGGCCCAAACAATGATAACAACCGTTAGCCCACACCCTATAACCCTTTTTCATAGTTAGTCCTTAAGGACTAACACTGTTAGAACGAAGTGCTCAAGATGTGTTGAAAATTATTGAAAACAAGTCAAAAGTTCGTAATTCAAGAAACAAACTGATTATTTCTCAAGTGAAAACAAGTAATGTCGATTCTTCAGAGATAGCAAGTGTTGTGGCTAGTGTCGTGACTAGTGCGATGACCGCGATGTTTAAACAACATCAAGTAACCCCAGCTCCAGCTTCCGTAAAAGCTGTTGAGGAATCTTGTGTTACTTGTGGCGGTGCTCATTCTTACCGACAATGTCCTGCCACCGATGACAACACTTTTTCAGGTTATCACGACAATATCCAAGGATATGTTTCAGCAGCCACAGTTAACTACAATCAGGGAAATACCGGGTACCGGCCTCCAAGTGTTGCTAACTAAACTCGACCACCAGGTTTTGCTTAACCATATGAGCAAAATAATCAATACCGGTACAATCAAGGTTACAATCAAAACAGAGGAAATTCGAGTTATCAAGCACCGACTCAATAAACTCAAGTTACTACTTTGAGTGAATTGGAGAAATTTAAGAAAACAAATAAGGCTAGCATGCAAGCTATGAGAAATCATATCGGTAATTTAAAATTAGAACTAAGAAATGAAATGCAAGCTACAATGTCAAATCAAACCAATGAGCTTAAGAACATGATGGCTAGTTTCTTTCAAATGAACACTGCTTCTTCTTCGGGTTCGGGATCACTCCCAAGCAACACCATTGCTAACCCGAAAGGTGAATTGAAAGCCATCACCACCCAAAGTCGTATTGTTTTAGATGGACCTTCCGTTCCAATTCCTCCTCAATTCATTAATCCGGAGGAGGATGAACGAGCAGAGGAGACGTTAACGGACCCGGAACTCGTTGAGTATACCATTAAGGTCCCACCTCCTCTTGTCTAAAAACCTCAAACTCCTTCACAAAAATTTTATGAGATGCCAAAAAGGGATCTTCTTCACCCCAATATCCCTTATCCTTCAAGGATGAACAAAGAAAAACAGCAAGACAAAGATGAAATACAAATTCATAAGTTTTGGCAAATGTTCAAACAACTTCACATCAATATCTCTCTTGCTAATGCATTAATTCTAATACCGAAGTACCAGAAAATGCTTAAAGCTCTCCTTTCCAATAAGGAGAAACTTTTAGAGCTGGCAAATACACCCCTCAATGAAAATTGCTCAGGGGTTTTCCATAAGAAGTTACCCGAGAAGCTTGGAGACCCTGGGAAATTTCTCATTCCGTGTGGTTTTAGTGAGTTCAAGTGCAAGGCCTTAGACGATCTAGGTGCCAGTATCAACTTGATGTCACTCTCTGTTTGGAAAAAGTTAGGTTTACCCGAACTTATATCTACCCGAATGACCCTTGAATTAGCTAACCGGTCAGTTTGTACACCAGCTGGAATTGCAAGGGATGTTTTTGTTCCGGTAGGAAGGTTCACGTTCCCTGCTGATTTCGTCATCGTCGATTATGAAAGCGATCCTCGAGTTCTCCTTATCTTGGGAAGACCTTTCTTGAGGACCGCTCGTGCTTTGATTGACGTGCACGGAGAAGAATTGATTCTCCGTGACTGTGACGAAAGATTAATCTTGAATATGAAACATGGCACTTCAAGTTATTCTAATAAACATCAAAGAAAATCAATCAACATGATTGATACTTACAATATTTCATACGAAGATTATCTTGAAGACTTGTTCGCAAATGAGAAAATAACAAATCATCTGAGTGGCAATCCCACTTTTTCTTCGGAACCCGACACACTCACTTCCGATTTAACTTCACCGGAAGTTAAAGATGATATCTTTGATCTGGAGGGAGACGTTGTTCTAATTGAGAAATTGCTAAATCTTGATTGTACCAAGGATCTCCCTCCCTCTCCTAATGTCAATCCATTAAGTGGTAGTACCACTTCTTCTTCTCACAGTCTCACAACTTTTGAGATTAGTGATTATTCTCTTGAGGAGTTCGTCGATGAACTCGCTCTTGTTGAGTCATTTCCACCGAGAAATGATGACATGACTCCGGAAGACGTTATTAAAGAGATCAAATATTTGCTTAACCGTGATCCATTATAGTCTCCTAATAACGGTCATATTTATACCATACCCGAGAGGTTCACCGATGAACATACTATTGATTATTCATCTCACCCAAGATATGATGATGCCGATGATGATCTTTTTTATCTCAAGACTGATAATGATGAATGGGGAAAAATATCTTATGATGATCCATTTGACCTCAAGGAAAATAAAATCAAAGTTTCTAAACTCTTGGTTGATGAACTTGATTCCTTCTGGATCAAGTAGTATCTTTTCTCATTTCCTCGCGAGTGACTCGGTTTTCTATGAGGATTTTTTCGAGGTCGATACTTTGACTTCAACCGATAAAGAAGACAAAGTATTCAATCCGGGTATACTCATTCATGAGAACCTTTATGAAGTCACCAATCGAGTAAGAATGTAAAGAAGATATCCTCATCTAATGCTTCTTTAATTCTTGAGGATTATAATCCTCCTCTTTCTGATCATGAACTTCCCTTCCACATAGAAATTCCCGGGTCTGGAACTTTACTCTCATTTTTATCCGAAAATGAGGAAAAAGTTTTCAACCCCGGGATTCTCATTTCTAAAGGAGTTCATTCGCTGCTACCGAAATTATCTCATCGGGACTCTAAAGCTTTCAAGGTCATTAATATTTTTGAAAGCCCGATGGAGATTTTTCCTTGCTCTTATGGAGAGGACATCCGTGTTTTGTATGTTCCATGTCTCCATTTTTATCCCCCATAAACGACTCAATTCGGGGGACGGGTCAAGCTTAGTGACCTTAAACAAGCGCTTTGTGGGTGGCAACCTATGCTTATCCTAATATAATTATAATGGTAGTAATGAATAAGTGTAATGTGAGGAGGCTCGCCTTTCCCTTTTTTTGTGTTTTGTGTTGTAAGTCCAGGATTACCCCGGATTATGAAGCCTCTCGTGCTCGTGGTTTTGTCTATCATTCACTCGAGCTTTACATCCTCAGCTTCATTATGGGAATCGAATATCCTAATCTTATCGACTAACGTTTATCTTTAAGCACACTTAATAAACGGCTTTAGATTTACGTAGAGACCCTTCTTAAAACATTAAGGACAATGTTCGGTTCTAGTATGGGGGGATCTATCGATTTGATTGTGCCTGCAGTCGTTGTTTTCACGTAATCCCGTTTTTACCACCAAAAAATAAAAAAATTTAAAAATTTCAAAAATAAAATAAGTGTTTTATCACAATGTTGACTTTCCTGCTGGGTAGAATAAGAATAAATTTTGACTCGATCGAGCATGTTGAGCTCTAGCTTGTCCCTTAACTTTTAGACTAAGCATTCGCGGATCTTTTTATTAAAGATTTTAAATTTGCGAAGAACGAGAAATGATAGAGTTAATTATGAGTTAGATGCTAAACAAGGATTAGTTGGAAATCTTAAGAGCTCATAAGTGTAGTTTGTGGCTTTTCTCTCCCATAAGCTTCTAACCGGACTAATAATACGTGCTCTCTTCGAAAATTAAACTTAAATCAACAATTTTTGAAGTATGGTCGATATCAATAATTTTAGTCTTAGTTCAAATTTATACTTAAATTTTCTAAAAAGAAATTTTCTCTATATCATGGTAATATAAAGTGTTAAAAAAAGATGAAAAATGAGGTAATAATAATAATAAAAACTGTGGGCTAATAAAAGTTTACTGCATCTTGCCGGCTCACAACCGATGTTGCAGTCTTCTAAATAAGGCACATAGTAATTATCCGAGACTGATAAAAGTTTGCTGCATCTTGCCGGCTCACAACCGATGTTGCAGCCTTCTAAAAGGTTGAGGATTTCCTTAGTTTAAATGATGTGTAATTATATTAAGTGTAATAAACGTGATTTAATAAATATAAGGAAAATCTCTTTTTCTTAAATTAAAATATGCTTTTGAACTAAGACTATTTCGTTTTAAGTTGTGATTTTATGTATAAACGAGAAATGAACTTGAAAAGGAATCGGGGGAGAAAAAGAATATTTGTGAAAGTGCAAAATGTGAGCTTCAAACAAAGATTGTCGAGCTTGAAAAGGTTTTAAATCAACATACAAAAGATTTTGATGATGTCAAACTTGAATTGCCGAACAAAACAACTAAATTTGAAGCGTATTTTGAAAAACATGAAAATACAAAAGTTGTTCTTGAATGAAAATTGGCTCGTAAGGTTGACGATTCTAAAGCTGAAAAGGATCAATTTTTGAAAGAAATTAATCATTTAAGAACTCAACTTGAAAATCTAAGAGAGAAGTCTATGGAAACTAAGTTTGATAAACCTTCGATTTTGGGAAAACCACCTGCTGATAAACTTTTGATAACATCTCAATTTTCAAAATCATTGTTTACTCCCAAAGTTGTGTACAAAAGGATTTGTCAAAACCAGTCAATGCACAGTCTTTACCTAAAAATGAAAAAGATCAACTTTTGAAACAAATTGCATCTTTAGAATCCAAGTTGGCATCACAAGATATTCGTTCTTGTAAAAAAGAATACCATGAGTTGAGAACTTCGTATAATGCCTTAAAAGTAAAGTTTGATTCTCTTAACCGGACAAAAACGAAAACCAATGTTTTAAAATCTTTAAAACCTAAAGTAAGTGTTTTGGAAAAGATTCATACGGATGAATCCTTAAAACCGTTTTCAAAAAGGGTTTCTCAGTTTATAACTGGTATGTGCTTAATTACACATACCTTTTATGCATTAAAACGGGCTTAAAAGACCAAAAACATACCAAAAATACCTTGTATTTATGTGTTTTGCATTTATGATGTGCAGGTTACAAATATTCACAAAAAGACAAAAATCAAGCCAAAATGACAAAACCAAGCACGGGATTGGAAAGAGCGTAAATAGTCAAAGTCAAAGTCAAAAAGTCAAAGACAAAGACAAAGCCAAAACCGAAGAAATCTTAAATGGGCTAACCCGCACCCATCTAATGGGCCGGGTCAGCCCGTTAAGATATTTGAAGACATCCTTAAAAGGTTTTATATCAATAAAAGCCCAAGGTCTATTTAATTAAATCATGGCCCAAATATAAAAGCCCAAATCAACTTAACAGCCTGTTAGCCCACACCCTATAACCCTTTTTCATAGTTAGTCCTTAAAGACTAACACTGTTAGTCCTTAGGCTTAACACATTTAGTCCCTATAACCTTAAACCCTTTACACCCCACATCCTTTACCCCTAACCCTCATTAAAAATCAAACTAACAATACCTCCAAATCCTTTTCCCGCAAAACCCAAATCCTACTATTCATCCATCACTTTCCCACACCGTGCACCACGACAAACTGTCTCTTTCCCTCTTTTTCTTCCCAATTAAACCCCACCTAACCCTACCTCATCAAAGGATTGCCACCTTGGAAATCCCATGAAATCTCATTGGCTGCTAGGACACATTTCAAGAATCAAGGGTTGTGATGGATTTAAAGAAACACAAAGAGGAATCAATGGCTCAAATTTGAAGGCTTGGAGAGCACTCACACAAGAAACACAAGCTCAAGACCTAGAACCTTCTCATTCAGCTATAAAAAAGAAGACCATTGACAGCCATTAGGGCATCTAGCTTTTTAGTACTTATTTTTATTGTCATTTTACAGCTTATTTAAAGTTTTTTTTAGGTCTTTTAAGTTTATTGTAATTTCCTTTTCAAAGTCTTGTAATGTTTTGAAGTTTAATGAAAATTAAGTTTTTATGTTGAATCCTGTTTTTTAAGTTAATGCACTTAATGTTTTAAAAATGTTTGTTAAACTCTTTTAAGCTCTTGTTTACTTACTCTTAAACTGTTTCACTTAAGCTATATTAACTTTTCTATAGTTTATATAGCTTAAGTCTTTTTACTCAAAAATCACTCAAAAAAAGCTATTTGGATGACAAGCCAGGTTTGTAAGGGCTTGTGGGTTTTACTAGCTTGTCTTTGACAAGCTAGAGCTTGTAGACAAAGCTCTTTTGAGCTTATTTGCCCTTGTTTAGAGAAAAGGGCTTTGTAAGTCTCTAATTATCATCTTTTAGCTTAAAAAGTGCTTATTGCTTATTTACTGTTTGTTTATGCTTATTGATGCTTAATTATGTTTGTTATTGCTTATTGATGCTAGTTTATAGTTTGTAGACTCTTAGTTTAAGATTTAGTCAAATCTGTTATTTTTTAGTTAAGACTGCTTAATCTTTGTTGCTTATTTTCAGTGCTTATTCCTGTGTTCTTATTGCTTCTTATTGATTAATATTCATTGTTGGTTGTATGTTCTTGAAATTCTTAGCTTAAATCATTAAAAATCAGGCTTAAAATAGATTTGGGATTCTTAAAGGGGTGTTTGAGATAAGAGTTAAAAATGGGTCAAAATAAGTTTTAAAATTGTTTGGGTCATCAATCCAACTTTGTCAAGCCCTTTTTAGTTGTTTAAATCTGTTTTTAAAAGGTTTTAAGGCATTAAATTCAGTTTTAAGGTTTTGTCTACAATTTCTTAAAATATGTGGTTCTAACATTTATTCAAACTGTTGATATTTGATTTTTGTTAAAAAGATGTTTTAAGGTCAAGTTTATGTTTTATCTTGTTCCTGAATTCAACAGGAAAAGAGTTGGTTAAATATGCATTTGTCTTGTTAAAATTAAGTGTCATCTGTCAAGTGTTTTTACAAGTTTTTAAAAGCCACTTTTAAATCTTAAAATTAGCTTAGTTAATGTTAGATTTAGGTTTTGAAATTCTTGGCACAAGCTTATTGGATAATAAGCTAAATCTGTTTAGGCTTTTTAAAGTTTTAAATCAACTTTTACTAGCTTATTCTTAGGGTTGCAAAAGCCACTTAGATTTTTATAAAAAACTTGAAAAAGCAAATCTGTCTGAACTATCTTTTTCCTTAGCATTTTTTATAGCTTATTTGTGTTTCAAAATGCTTTTACTTTGTTGATTCTTGAAGCTTAAAGTATAAGCTTGAATTGCCTTCAGGTCATTAAGCCATAAGGATAACTTAAGGCTTTTAAAAATTGGCTTAAAAGTAGCTTATTAGCATGTTTGTCTTTTTTTTATGCATTATGTCTTTACCTTTTCTGTGCCTTCTAGCTTATTTTATTTGCTTATTTGCTTATTAGGTCTAGCTAATCATCTTTATTCTGCTTATTTGTTTCTGTGAGTACTTATTTAGTCTTTATAAGCCTAACAGTAAGCCTTATAGTCATTTAGCCTAAAAGCCTTAACTGTCATCTTTAATTGCTTATTTCTATCTTATTTTACATTTTTATAAAAATCCCTTTCACAAAAAGTTCTTATTTTAAGTGTATTAAGCTTTTTCAAAAAATAAAAAACTAAAGAAATTGGGAAGTCAAAGGTGAGCAAGGCTTGAACCTAAGACCTTCACAACCTCAACCTAGTCTTTACACACACACCTCAACACCAACTACCCTGTGGTCTTTTTCGATTATAGTTTAGGATATTTAATATTTAACCCTCTTTTAGAGTTTTACTTATACGAGCTTATTTGCTTATTTTATGCTTATTCGTTTAGCAACTTTTTCAGTTTGCATTTTTCTTAGATTCTATATAGTTTGAAGTATTTTTCCTAAATTTTTCAGAATTTTCCAAATTAGTTTAGTATTTTTTTTATTAATTTTTTAAAGTAAAACTGTTTTTAATTCATAATAAATAAAATAAAAGTCAAAAAAATATAATTCTTTTTTCTAAAATTTTCTGTTATCATTTAGGACTGTTAAAAATTAAATTTGCTTTTGTAGGGTTAAAATTGTAGGATTTAGGTTTTTAAAGCTCGGTTTTGATCCCCGTTATCGTTTTTAGTTTAAATCTTTAATTGCTTTCGTTTTAGGTTTGCCTTTACTTGTTTTTTTCTTTTATATTTGTAGAAATAGGAATCCTAATCAAAAATCATTAAAATATTCAATCACGCGATCACGAACTTAATCACGATTTTCAAATTCGCACCTCGTCGGGAAACGACCCGGGAAGGTTTTTTAGGGTTTTACTTTGGATAAAAGTAAATCTTCTTAAAAGCCTCTTGGAATTCTCACTCTTCTATAATTGATATTATCCTTATATATATATATACTATATATATATATATATATATATATATATATATATATATATTTTAATTTATATTATATAATATTATATTTATATATATTATATATATAAAGGTTAAAATCAACACCTATTCTTGCAAAAAGGTAAAAAGTTTTCTAAAAAATCTCAAACTTTTGAAAACACCTACTCCGTAAAAACGGTTTTTTAAGGATCAATTGCTTCAATGCAAAGTAACAATCTTTGAAAACATCACACTATCATTTTACCCTATTCGGGTAAACAAGTGTGGAGGTTTTTTTAAAGAAATCTCAACTTTTAAAAACTATCTATCTCTCAAATGGTTTTTAGACAAGTGATTTAAAAGAAAAGAACAAGTTTTTGTAATTTCACCCTCTCATTTTACACCAGCAAAACAAGTGTGGAGACCAAAGCAAAGTCATTCGAAATATTTCAAATATTCCAATTCAAAAATGCTTTCAATTCAAAATAAGAATGACTCTGCTTCGGACAGTCAACATGATACATAAGATTTTAAACGGTTCAAAAAAAGAATTTCAAAGAAACTCCAAATCGCTAATAAAATGGAATATTATATTTCATCAACAAGATTTTAAACTCCTTAAGACAACAACGAGTTTCAATAATCAATAGAAATATCAAAAGGAATTTTAAATCTCTGTTGATTCCACGAGAGTTGTTTTCAAATGAAACACCCGGTTTCAAGCCCTCGTGGAACTCAACGTCTTTACATCTACTTGACACAACTTTCAAATGGTTTTCAAAACTTGGTAAACCTGTTGGCACCGTGCTTGAATGGTTTTTAAAGTTTGTTGTCTAATTCCATGTCATTATGGTTTTTTATTAAATGACAGATAACAACCCGGTCTTCAAATAAAAGAAAAATGTACGCTTCAGTGCATTTATCCTTAACAACAAAAAGAGGATTCTTTTTGTCTTGAGCTATTAAAATAAAAACAAAGTCAGTTTTGATAGCTCAAGTCAATGGCTTGTAATCATTTTTCATATTACAACCGTGCTTCAAGATAATGACTTCTGATTATTTTTGTTGGGAATTATAGATTTGATGAGACAAAAGAAACAAGTAATGAAACAAAAGGACTAAAATTTTCATTAAAGAATTCTACAAGCTGATGGAGAATTATTGAAGATTTAGTCAAATATATCAAAATATGAAGATTCTGGAAGATATTCTTAAGAAGATAAAGATAACAGAAGATATAAAGATATTCCTTAATGTTTAAAAGATTTACTTGCTTATATCTTTATGTTAACTTCCTTTGTAAGTCATGATCTCTCTATATAAAGAGACTTAGACACATAGTTTTTAGCATCCAGAAAAGTTGTGTGTGCTCCTTACCAAGATACAATGTACGACGTCTAGTTAGTTGGTGTAGTCTCAAGGGGTTCAAGGGTACTTGATCCTTTATTGTTAGGTATATCGTTATATTTTAAATCAAATATAATTAGGGCTTAGATTGATGAATCATTTGAATATATAATCTTGTTTATTAATATTGTTCTTTTCTATTTACGCTATGCATTTGATTATGTTCAATGTCTATTTTTATCCTAGAAATAAGTCTTAAAAAACCTGAGCTTATAACGTTCTAAGGATTTAACAAACTCCACAGTGTTATCTGAGTCTCGTTGCTCATGATCTTGGATCTACAAGGTGTTTTGGTGTGCTCTTATATGAAGGAGAAAAAGAGGTACAAATTTTCTGTCGGTAGCTTCTGGTTATCATCCCGAATCTGGTGATTTAGGTTTTTTCAAGCAACTCTATTCGATATAAACAGGAAGTTTTTGGTTCGTGACAATACAGATGGATTCTGTTTGTGGTTCTTGGTTACATAATTCAAGAGTTCTTTAAAACTTATTATATGTAAAGAATTTTATCAGTTGATGAGAATGATGAATTTGTGACAGTTTAGTAACTGAAAATGTTTGCTAAAAGGGTGTCAGTCATGGTACTAAAAAAGTATCCTTAAATAGTGGTTATATGTTTTGTACTGCTCATTGGTGGTTACTACTGCCACGAGACACAGTACTGCTGGTGATCATAAATATTGGTGCTTTACTGACGCTAAAAAGTGTCTCAAAAGGTATGGGAGGAAGGAGAACTTTATACTACCAAAGGGAGATTAGTACTGCTAATAAAAGTTTCTACCGCTAGGGTTGAAACTTAATTTTTTTGGGGGGGTGGGTGGTTGACCGAAGTAAAGTAGTACTGCTAGTTCATGGATAGTGCTGCCAAGTCTACGTTAATGTTGCTTTTGACACAGAGTTAATATTGCTAACCTTATCTTTGAAGGTTAGTGTTGTTGCTTATGATTATTAGTACTGCTTTCACAAACCTTAGTACTGCTCAATGAATATTAGTACTGCTTGGTGTTTTGGTTTGGAAAGTTTGTACTGTCAGCCTTGGTCGATATTGGCAGTTAGTATGCCAGTTATGTTTATTTCGATATTTGGACTGTGAATAATATGGTTTTGGGCAGAAGAAGATAATCACACACGGATGTTTGGTTTTTGGTTATGATTTTACATATTCTTAACAGATTTAAAGGCTCGTATTTTATTGGTTTAAATTAATTACGAAGATGATTGTTTATCACCTATTTGAAGTTGAAGTGGAATTATTTGGATGCGTGTTCTTATCATATCTCAAATGGCTTTAATATGGTTTGAGGTACTTGTTTGTGCTTAGACTTTTAAAACATCTAACTCTCAAATGGTTTTTAAGACAAGTGATTTAAAAGAAAAGAATCAAGTTTTTGTAACTTCACACTCTTATTTTACACCGGTAAAACAAGTGTGGAGACCAAAGCAAAGTCATTCAAAATATTTCAAATATTCCAATTCAGAAATGCTTTCAATTCAAAATAAGAATGGCTCTGCTTCGACCATCAACAAGAACGGAAGATTTTTAAACGGTTCAAAACAGAATTTTCAAAAAGAAACTCCAAATGTTAATAAAAATGGAAATATTATTCATCAACAAGATTTAAAACTCCTCAAGAAACACCGAGTTTCAATAATCAATAGAAAATCAAAAGGAATTTTAAATCTCCGTTGATTCCACGAGAGTTGTTTTCTAATGAAACACCCGGTTTCAAGCCCTCATGGAACTCAACGTCTTTACATCTACTTGACACAACTTTCAAATGGTTTCCAAAACTTGGTAAACCTGTTGGCACCATGCTTGAATAGGTTGTAAAGTTTGTTGTCTAATTCCATGTCATTATGGTTTGTTATTAAATGACTGATAACAACCCGGTCTTCAAATAAAAGAAAAATGTACGCTTCAGTGCATTTATCCTTAACAACAAAAAGAGGAATCTTTTCGGTCTTGAGCTATTCAAACAAAACATTGTAAAGTTTTGTACCTCAAGTCAATGGCTTGTAATCATTTTTCAGATTACAACCCGTGCTTCAAGATAATGACTTCTGATTATTTTTGTTGGGAATTATAGATTTGATGAGACAAAAGAAACAAGTAATGAAACAAAAGGACTAAAATCGTCATTAAAGAATTCTACAAGCTGGTGGAGAATTATTGAAGATTTAGTCAAAGATATCAAAATATGAAGATTCTGGAAGATCTTCTTAAGAAGATAAAGATAACAGAAGATATGAAGATATTCCTTAATGTTTAAAAGATTTACTTGTTTATATCTTTATGTTAACTTCCTTTGTAAGTCATGATCTCTCTATATAAAGAGATCATAGACACATAGTTTTAGCATCCAGAAAAGTGTGTGTGTGTACACAAGATACAATGTAGACGTCTAGTTAGTTGGTGTAGCCTCAAGGTCAAGGTGTTCTTGATCCTTTTATAGTTAGGTAAACGTTATATTCTGATCAAATATAATTGGGGCTTGGAGTGAATCATATGAATATAAAATCTTGTTTAATAATATTGTTCTTGTTCTAATTCCGCTATGCATATGTTTATGTTCAATGTTATTTTCTCCTAGATATAAGGTCTAAACAACCTGAGCTTATAACGATCTAAGGAGTTCTAACAAACTCCACAAGTGTTATCAGAGCCTCGTTGCTCATGATCTAGGATCTACAAGGTGTTTTGGTGTCGCATCTATGAAGGAAAAGAGGTACAAATTTTCTGTCTTGGTTATCATCCCGAATCTGGTGATATTAGGGTTTTTCAGCAACTCTAATTCGATATAACAGGAAGTTTTTGGTTCGTGACAACAAGATGGTTGCTGATTGTGGTTCTTGGTTACATAATTCAAGAGTTCTTTAGAACTTATTCTATGAAAAGAATCATTATCAGTTGATGAGAATGATGAATTAGTGACAGTTTAGTAACAGAAAAAGTGTTGCTAAAAGGGTGTCGTCTGGATACTAAAAAAAAGTATCCTTAAATAGTGGTTATATGTTTTGTACTGCTCATTGGTGGTTACTACTGCCACGAGACACAGTACTGCTGGTGATCATAAATATTGGTGCTTTACTGACGCTAAAAAGTGTCTCAAAAGGTTATGTGAAGGAGGAGAACTTTATACTACCAAAGGGAGATAGACTGCTAATAAAAAGTTCTACCCGCTCAGGTGTAGAAACTTAATGCTTGCGCGAATAAAGAGTACTTCTGCGAGTTCATGATGGATAGTGCCGCCCAAGTCTAAACGTTAATGTTGCTTTGACACAAATAGGAGTGTAAGTATTGCAAACCTATTTGAAGGTTAGTGCTGCTGCTTATGATTATTAGTACTGCTTTCACAAACCTTAGTACTGCTCAACGAATATTAGTACTGCTCAACGAATATTAGTACTGCTTGGTGTTTTGGTTTAGAAAGTCTATACTGTCAGCCTTGGTCGATATCGAACAATTAGTACTGCCAGTTATGTCCGATATTGGACAGTGAAGTAAGTATGGTTATTGGACAGAAGAAGATAATCACACACGGATGTTTGGTTTTTGGTTATGATTTTACATATTCTTAACAGATTTAAAGGCTCGTATTTTATTGGTTTAAATTGATTACGAAGTCGATTGTTTATCACCTATTTGAAGTTGAAGTGGAATTATTTGGATGCGTGTTCTTATCATATCTCAAATGGCTTACAACGTTTAGAGGTAACTTGTTCGTGCTTAGAAACAATGTGACGAAGACTTGACGAATCTAGCAAAGGTGTGTGATTTACAAACTTAGGGTGCTCAATGCTCACATTTGCTATCACTATAAGGGGTTACGTTATTGTGCTCAGTGTCTCATAGAAGATGAGGATTTTGTCAAGAGGTTACGATCTACTTATATTCCACAGATTTATTTATGAGTTCGAAGTCACGTGGATAGTACAAGATATAAGACACAAGTTTGGGTTATTCTACTTCAGCATCAAGTTCGTTATACTTAGTTTTCTTCATCAGTGATCATTACATAGAGCCTACAGAATTGAAGATTCACGAAATTGTTAACATATGGGTTTCAGGGAAGCTTAATGTTAAAATGTTTAACCATTTATATGCTACATGAGGTGAAGGTTTTTACTACTGCTAGTCATTATTACTACTGCTAGTGTGAGTTTCTGCTACTCAAGTTCATTTTTCTTATTGTGCTTAATGGTGAATAATTTAAGGAGTTAGAAGGCTTGGATTAGAAGTGTGATATTGGTTTGTAGTGGTCAAGATCAAAGTTGCTTATATTCATATGTCCCCTATTAGATTATGACAAAAAGGGGAAGAATATTTTAACAGGTACAATTGGAAACTTGTAGATCCTTGGTGTGGCATGGTACAAAGGAAATATGAATTAAGGGGAAGTTTTGTTTCATTCAGGGAGATCCATGATCTCAACTTCAGGGGAAGCTTTGATTAAAGGCTTTATGATGAAGTTCGTACAAGAACATGTTTGTTTTGTCATCATCAAATAGGGGAAGATTGTTGGGAATTATAGATTTGATGAGACAAAAGAAACAAGTAATGAAACAAAAGGACTAAAATCGTTATTAAAGAATTCTACAAGCTGGTAGAGAATTATTGAAGATTTAGTCAAAGATATCAAAATATGAAGATTCTGGAAGATCTTCTTAAGAAGATAAAGATAACAGAAGATATGAAGATATTCCTTAATGTTTAAAAGATTTACTTGTTTATATCTTTATGTTAACTTCCTTTGTAAGTCATGATCTCTCTATATAAAGAGATCATAGACACATAGTTTTAGCATCCAGAAAAGTATGTGTGTGTACACAAGATACAATGTAGACGTCTAGTTAGTTGTTGTAGCCTCAAGGATCTTTGACCCCTGTTACAGGTAGTAACACGATCTATACTGATCATATAGATTTGAGGCTTGGTGGAAACGTATGGTAATAATACCTTATTCAATAACATTATTGTTCTTTATATTCTGCTGTGCATATTAATGTTATTTGTAAAACGATCCTAGATTGCTTAAACGATCTCAACAAGGAATATTATTAAATGGGATGCCATAGGGTGGATCTTCTTAAACTGAAGATGGATCTAGGACTTAGGATCCATCGATCCATGGAGGTGCCAAATTTGGATAAGGATTATTTTCCCATTATTTGAAAGATGGTGTTGTAAGTCGAACAAGAAGTTCGTATATTTGGAATATTAAGTCTCGGTCATTTATATATTAAATATTATAATAGGCTAGAACGGGAATTGGGATCATTTAATGTAATCTAATATGTCACGTGTTACGGGCTTAAAAGCCCAAGTAAACTCTAGCCCAACACAAGTCAAACCCACGGCCCAAGACATTAATCCATTCGGCCCAACAAGGCCCATGTGGTGTAAGTATAAATACCCCTCTCCAAGTGTGGAGAGGGTGTTGGTCTCATTTGTTTTCACACACATTTGTTAGATTCAACCATTCTCATTTTCTTTTATCTACTTTCTCTCTCTAATCCTCTCTCTATTTTTCTATCATTCTTCTCATCTTATTTTCTTGTTTCAATATTGAAGTGAAAATGGTTCCGGGTTATTTACATTTGGTATCACTCGCCACGGGGTGGGTTTAGTGTTTCGTTGTGGTCATTTAAGTTTATTCGATTTGCTTATTTGAGCTTATTGGAATCGGCTTTTTTTTCATTTGGTTTCTTCTACTAGTTGCTACATTAAATTTGTTTTTCTTCTACTGTTTGCCATAACTTTCATGTCAATTTTTTTTGGGCTTACTTTTGAGTTTTTGAGTCACGATCTCAAACAATAGTGTTTCTTTATTTTTGTGTTATAACATGTGCTAACAGTAGTGTGTCAAACAATAGTGTTTCAACAATATAGTCATCTAACATGTTCAAAAATATTTTCTTATTTCTCTAGTTCGTGGCTTCCTAGTTATTTTCTTCGCTTATTACAAGATTATTTGAGCTTATTTTCGTGGCTTATATTTTTGTTCAACTTAGCTTATTTTCAAGCTTATGTCGAAGCTTATATTTGTTAGCTTGTTATCCTCTCTTGTGGTCCAAACGGTTTGAAAGAAAAAGCAAGAGACCAAGATCCAATATTTTAGTAACAAGGACTGTTGTATGTTTTGGAGGCTTGTGCAACCGAACAACTCACAACAAGAGGAAACGAACAACCATTTCCACTTTAGAACCGAACAACTCATCAACTTAACAACTTAACAACCGAACAACTTATAGAACTGAACAACTCGTTTTCTTATAGAACCGAACAACTCGTTTTCCTTTTTAACCAAACAACTCACAAGTACTCGGAACCGATTTAACAAGTTCATGGAAACAAATTCTCACGTTTTTAAGTCGTTTCGGGTTTTACGATTTCGTGTGACAGTTCATTACGGGACTTACAATCTATACCATTACGATCGTGAACTCGTTTCGATCAACGTGGTATATTTAATTTTCACCAACGATAACCGCTCTATTCCGCGAGATCAATTTACATTCGATTGTGTTATAAGTTTCAAAACGAAGAAGAAAGGAAATTTGGAGGGAATTTATTATATGTATTAAACAAAATTGGAATTTGGCAAAATCAGCCCCTGGACCATAAGACAAATTCACATTCATCCTTTGTGTCTTTATTAACACTCATTGTTAAATGTGTTTTTCACCGTTAGTCCTTACAAGTTATAAATCAACCGTTAGTCCTCCAAAGTGAATCATAATTGCACCGTTAGTCCTTATTTGAGTTTTAATCAACCGCTACTCATTTTATATTGAAAATTTATGCACCGTTCATCGTTTTTGCTCAACAAATCGTTAACGAAAGTTCAAGTTCTTCGACAACAACAACGATTTCACCAACAATTAATCATTGTTTTATGGGTTTTTCTTGATTTTTTAAGATCCCGTAAAAGATTCCATTTCTTTTCTCGGTTTAAATCATAGATTTGTAAAATCTCGTGAACGTTAATTGATTTCAATCCATAACAACAATCACTTTACCTACTTAAGATCCTACAAATCATTTTCACTTCATATCACACAAATCATTCATCATGACAACTCCAATTTCAATAACATCTTCCATAATTGACAATCAAATACATAACAACATCATGGCAGCTGGATTAAGGGATCACCCACCAATGCTTGCAACTGGGAGATATCCTCAATGGCAATCATGTTTCTTAAGATACATTGATACAAGACCAAATGGTGATGCCTTAAGGAAATTCATTTTGAAATGTCCATACCAGCCCACTACTGTCACAATCCCAACTGTACCTACAACAAAGAATTCTCCAACAGTTCTAAAATGAACAACAGTTGAGACAATCTTGACTATGTCTC
>BQNB010056728.1:0-38542 GCA_026074375.1 Tanacetum coccineum
AATTTTGCACTTGTTCTGACTTTAGGGTTTTACACTATCACTTTAAGCTGGAAACCCTGTCAAGGAGGTTCTTATAATGAATCTACCTGATCACAGGTACAGTATTTATACTGTAAAACTGTCCTCACAGAACCGAAGGTTAACGTTACCAAAACTGATGAATGACAAAGACAAGATTTTTCCATATCTGCTGTTTATCACTAACATTTAAATGCAGGTTAAGACGATGGCGTAACTACCTCATCCAGCACCATCATATTCATTACCACATGCTCATGCTCGATCGAAAAATACAATGATGAAAGCTCAAGTACGTGTTACAAAAGTCTTTCGCAACTCTGATATTCAACGATATTCCTTAAAGATATCAAGATTATTACGACAAAGATTGTCAAGGGAGATTGTTAGCAAGCTTTCAAAATGATGCAAAGTATGAGCATGTTGGTCAAAGACACAAGATTGCAAGATCACAAAGATGTTGGAAACACAAAAAGTGTCGGTCACTTCCAAGTTGTAACAGTCTTAGCTCGTAGTTTATGTAATGATTAGATTAGTAATAATTAGTCTGGCCCCAAGACTAAGGGTGTTGCGTCCGAAGTCTAAGATGTGGTCTTATTCCCGCATGTTATAAGATAGTAACTGTTGATTCGGGTTTAAAGTTACATGATGTTTAAATCGCGATCTGTTGGCAGACATAGAGATTCAGATTCGGGATCTCGATATTAAGTAGTGAAGAGAGCGTCTTAACGATCCTACTCGCAGCTTAAGTGCATTCTTGCGCTTGGTTGTAAGCGCTTCTTGCGGGTGGCCCGCGGAGTTGATTGCTGAGTCTCGCTGCATGTCTCTGCCTATTCCTAGCGGTTCCCACTAGGTGTTGTTAAGGTGAAGTTGTATAGGAGGCGTATGCTGCAGGAAGACGTGTCTATATTAGCGCACAGTGCATATGTGCGCGGAGTCTGCACTGGGCGATTTCTATGTGGAGGTCTCGGGAATCGACGCTACAGAAACAGTTCATTTTTAATAAAGATGATATGTTGTGGACGCGAATCGTAACCATCGATTTGATTTGCGGACGTTTCGGCTTGGCGCTGCTATCTAGTAGATGATGTATAATACAAAAGCAGATAGCTTCACTTGTTCATTGCTTGAAATATTTCAAAGTTTACAATTTACTATTTCCCAAATTTTGATGCACTAAATCTTTAGCGTTCAATCCAAAATGTAACCCAATGCCATCCCTGGCTTTTTCCCTTGCCTATTGATCTCCTGAAACACATTGCTTAAAAGTTCCCCTGTCAAACAATATATGTTGGTTGAAATTCATTAGGTTTGATTTAAAATCAAAATATGCAGGGACCGCAAGATACTTTTTAGTGTGATTAATGCAAAACAACATGCAGGGCATCACAAAACTAAGATTACATTTTCACTAGCTTCATGACACTGAAGGCTCGGAATCTTTCTTGCAATTAAACTATATATTTTGCTATTTTGGGGGCTACCGATTTAGATGTTCAAAACCTCGAAAAAAACGCATCCTAAATTCGGGACATGCATAACGTTCGTTCTCGGTGGATAGCTAGTCACTCCGAACGGGGAAGGTCGTTTCCCGAATAGATTATTAATATACATTCGCGTCTCATAATGTCAATTTCCCAACTACAACTATTGCTCAATTGACAGTTCATGAGAATGGGCTTTAACTTTGGGTTTATGCGTACTTAGGGCAAACTTGTAATCAATACTTGCGGGTTCCAATTTATTAAACAATGCAATGTTTCAACCCCATATTATAAATCATTGAAATCGTTTTAATAATGTGGGGCTTTGAACTTCCTTGTGTTCTGATAATCCAAAATATTCGAGATAAAGCGTCACGTAAAAGATGAATGCAACTCTTAAATTATCATAGGTCGTATAAGTAGACTACTTGAATATAATCATATAGTGTTGTTTTACTATATCGCTTTACTATCGTTCGGGCTATCATAAATTTAAGAGGTTCATGGTCCATGCACGTTCGAGGAGTTTAGGATACTTTAAAATCGTTAAATTCCAACAACTCGTCGAAAAACGTCATCCGAAAGAGGCCTCATTAATGAAACTCCATTAGTAATATTAGTAACTAGGTAACCACATATAAGTCTATATAGTTCAATCACACAAACACTATTGGTTTCTGGTTATTAAAATTGTGTGGTTTAATAAGATTAAAATCGTTTATAATTATCGTTTTTTAGTAAAAATAGCTTAACTTTGCGTTTTAATGCCGTTTTTAACGTTTCTTTAAGCCCATCTTTTCGTATTTTAGAAACGAGTTTTCTTTATTATTTCATTTTCAACTATTTTGACCCTCTGGTTGAACACGTAGATTGTGACTGTTCACATCTGACTTTCAATATTTTGACCCTCTGGTGAACAGTAACTTTTACTGTTCACATCAGACGTGACTTTTATAAAAATCGTATTTGTTGTCGTAAAACCCGTAAATGTCGTATTTTATTCGTTATAGCTCCGTTTTTAACGATTCTTTCGAGGACGTTCTCGTTTTTGAAAGTTCTATAATTTTATGAGGTTTACAAAAATATAACTTTCTGTCATGAATAGTAACTTTTATAAAAATAGTTTTATAAAAGTATTAATTGTCGTAAACTCGCGAAATTCATAACTCGTTCGTTATTAATTGAAAAATTACGATTCTTATCATTTTGGAATCCTAAAAATATGTATTATTTATTAAAAATATCAACACTTGCTGTTTATACAATTTTTATAAAATGTTTTTATAAAAATTCTTTTACGACTCCGTTTAATAGCGTATAACTTGTTTTTAGCATAACTTTTTCGTTATTTATCCGTTTGACAAGTTTCTTACTTTTTCGGAATCGTCGTGAAATGTATTATCTTATAAAAATATAAAATAAGTATATTTTTATAATACTTTTGGACAGAATGTTTACATAACATTCATAAGTCCATTTTTGACCTAGTTTTTATGTTTTACCACTTTAGACTTTTTAAGCTTAATTAAGATTGTAAAATACTTAGGTATCCATTTATAACTTCATATTACTAACCATAAAACATGTGTATAAGTTCATAATCAATATTAACTTGTCATATATATTTCTTTAACTTAAAACATATTAAGAGATCATAAAAACCCTAATTAACCCATAATCATGTTTACACCAAAACAACATGATACAATATTTTATCATCATTTTTAACATGATATATGTAATAACACAACATATATAAAAGTAATCCATGTGATCATTTCAAGTATAAACTCCATTTTCATGATAAAATCCTAAATGGTGATTAAACTAAATAGAAATAACATATGCATATCAAAGAAAGTTTACAAGAATATAAAGAGTTCAAGTAGACCTTATGGTGTATGAAGATGATGATAAACAAATACTAAACCCGTGTTTAGCCTTAAAATCCAAACTTGCACAAAGAAAACCCTTGTTTTCTTCAATAAAATCCCTAGCTTCCTTTTCTTGATTATTACTTGAAAAAGGTTAGCCAATGCTTGGAAATACCTTAGAATGTCTTAGAATAGATGTGTATAGGAGTGTATGGGTTGTAGAAAAATTGATATGGGTTTGTGTGGGTGCTTGGTGTATGCCGTGGGCTAGAGAGCACAAAAAGGGAAGAGAAGTTTGATTTTTAGCTAAGGAATACTTGTATGTCTTTCTCATCACTAGATACATGAATATATAGTGCAAGACTTAGTCAAGGAGACAAGGTAAGGTCCTAGGGATGGTCTTGGTCTTGGTCTAAGTCAAAGAGACAAGGTATGGTGGTTTAATGAGAAGGCATGGGCTAGGTATTAATGAAAGAGATGTATATTTGACCAAACTTGGAAATTTTCTTATTTCTTGTATCATTTGCCAAGAATTCGGCAATAAGAAGATATTTGTGATGTTGATGAGTAATTTTTATGTATTGGGTATAAATGTGGGTATTTGTTGAAGCGTAGAAAAGTTTTGGTGGTTCCGGGAGTGCCTAAACGCAATTTATCGCGAAACGTATACACTTTACGTAGCCGATAAAAATAAAATGAACAAAGTTAATAATTATCCTCAAAATAATTACTTAACCCTTGTTTGATGTAAACATTTAATTGTTTGATGCTCCGTTTACATTGAACGGTAATTTTTAGGCTTACGCGAATAGCTTAAACATTTACGATTTAAAAAGCAAACCGCGTACAAAACAAAAGGTACATTGTGGATTTATCGACGTCGTCAATGACTTGAAAACACAGGTGTTATAGACTCCCCGTTAAACGAGCCTTGTCCAAGGCTCACGGATGCAGCACATTAAATGCAGCACTTGACGACGGTGTGGTCTTGGTGAAGAGGTGTGGGTATTTCTTCTCGAATTGGTCTTCACGTTCCCACGTGAACTCAGGACCTCTCTTGGAGTTCCATCGAACCTTGACTAATGGGATTCGGCTTCGCTTCAACCGTTTAACTTCACGGCCTACTATTTCTAATGGTTCCTCAACAAAATGGAGCTTGTCATCAAGATGAAGTCCATTCAACAGAACGGCTAAAGGTTCGTCGGCATGACACTTTTTTAGGTTAGACACATGGAATGTATTATGAACTCTACTTAAATCTTCAAGAAGTTCGAGCTTGTAAGCAACCTCTCCAACCTTTTCTAACACCTTAAAAGGTCCAACATACCTAGGGTTTAACTTCCCCCGTTTTCCAAAATGTACGACCCCTTTCCAAGGCGAAACTTTAAGCATAACTTTATCCCCGACTTGGAATTCCATTGGTTTACGCTTCAAGTCAGCGTAACTCTTCTGTCGATCACGAGCGGCTTGCATCCTTTGCTTGATCTGGATGATTTTCTCAGTGGTCTCTTGAATTAGTTCTGGACCGAGTATTTGAGCTTCTCCAACTTCGGTCCAACAAACAGGTGAACGACACTTTCGACCATAAAGTGCTTCGAATGGTGCGGCCTTGATGCTAGCGTGATAGCTATTGTTATATGAGAACTCGACTAATGGCAAATGGTTAACCCAACCCTTTCCAAAGTCGATCGCACAAGCAAGCAGCATGTCCTCGAGTGTTTGAATAGTCCTCTCGCTTTGCCCGTCTGTTTGTGGATGGTACGCAGTACTCATATCCAAATTAGTACCCAAAGCATTATGAAGTGACCCTCAGTTATTGGATGCGAATCTCGGGTCACGATCACAATATGATTTAAGACAGGGTATTCCATGCTCTAGTGACCTTACCTCCTTTTAGGTAAATTCTTGCAAGTTTATCCATAGGATCAGTCTCTCTCATTGGTGTGAAAATTGCAGACTTAGTGAGTCGGTCCACAATCACCCAAATGGTGTCGTAACCTTGCGACGTCTTAGGAAGCTTAGTGACAAAATCCATAGTGATGTTGTCCCACTTCCATTCAGGTATCTTGGGTTGTACCAGCAATCCTGATGGTCTTTGATGTTCGGCCTTGACCTTAGCACAGGTCAAACACTTGTTAACATAGGTGGCGATGTCAGCTTCATATGGGCCACCTATTATAGCTTTCTTTCATATCTTGGTACATCTTGTGAGAACCCGGATGTATAGAGTATTTTGATTTGTGGGACTCGTGCATGATCACTGTCCGCAAATCACCATAACAAGGTAGCCAACTCCTGCCATTGAGGCATAGGGTTCTATCCGTACGGGGTTCCAACTTTTCCGTCCTAATCGCCTCTGGATATTTAGCGTTTTCAATCAACATTCCCCCAACGTCTTCACTTTATTGTTCTTGGTGTACGTTGCTTCAGTCTGAGCATTCATGATTTATATTGGGATAGGTTCAAACTTAATAGTCATAACTATTAACGCTCGAACCCTTAATGGTAGTTTCTCGTTCATTTCCTGCTTTAAGCATCAGCGACGACATGGCTTTTCCTGGGTGTTGTTAAGAATATCGCAATCGTTAATCCTGAAGTACTCTACCATCGCGCAATTGTCTTATGTTTGTTCCTTCTGTTCAAGAATGTGTTGTAAGATCTTGTTGTGATCATGGTGAAACATCTGTACACTTGGTTCCGTTATAGATAGTGCCTCCAAAATCTTGAGAGCGAACATTATTGCCCCAAAGTTCCAAATAATGGAGTCGTATAGTTCTTTTCATGAATTTTTTAACTGGCGTGATGCATATGAAATCACTTTTTCATTTACATAACACAGCGCCCCAAACCCTTCTTTGAAGCAACAAATATTAGCGATGAAAAATCTTCGCTTCCTTCCCGGTAATAAGGATTGGTTGCACTGAACAACTTTTGCTTAAATAGTTGGAAAAGCTGCTTTCTTGTTTATCTCCTCACTCAAACTTGACTTCTTTTGAGGTTAAGCCTGGTCATTGGTTTCGCCGTTCTTTGAAACCCTTCAATGAACCTACGGTATATACCCAGCTAGTACCTAAACATTGACGATATCTCTGTTGAGTGAACTTAGGTGATGTCCAATCTTTAATGGATTCAATCTTGGCTGGATTCCACATGATTTCCTTCTCTATCGATCACTGACCCGTAGGAACATGTTACTTTGGGAATCAAAAATTCACATTTGGAAAATTTGGATACATATCCTCTTCTTAAGCAAACTCTAAGATTAGCTTTTGAGGTGTTCTTCGTTGTTCTTTCTTGTTCTTGCCATATATCAGAATATCGTCAATAAAGCATCACGAATTTATCTAGTTTGGTTTGCATACCGATTCATAAAGGTCCATGAATACGGCAGGTGCGTTTGTCAAACCAAACGGCATAACTTGAAATTCGTAATGGCCATAACGAGTTCTGAAGGCAGTCTTCGAAATGTCTTCTTCTCGAACCCTCAATTGGTGATAACCTAACCTTAGGTCGATTTTTGAGTAGACACTCGACCCTTAGAGCTGATCAAATAAATCATCAATTATTGGGAGCGGATAACGGTTCTTCACCGTTAGTTTATTCAATTCCCGGTAATCAATGCACATCCGGAATAACCCGTCTTTCTTCTTGACAAACAAGACTGGAGCTCCCCAGGGCGAGGAACTAGGTCTTATAAAGCCTTTGTCAGATAGTTCTTTTAGTTGCTCCGATAACTCTTTCATTTCTGAAGGTGCCAATCGATAAGGCGCCCGAGCTACAGGTGCAGCACCAGGTACCAAATCAATTTGGAACTCCATTTGTCGAGTCAGAGGAAGACCCGGCAAGTCTTTAGGAAAGTCTTGAACTATTGGTACGTCCTCAAGTCGCTTCTTCTTTGGCTTGTCTTTAACCTCTTTTGCAGTAACATGTGCCAGAAAGATAGGAAACCCTTTTTCCATGTACTTCTGCGTTTTAGTGCACGAAATGATGTTTAATCGTGTCACATTTCCCTGGGTACTTCCATCACCGTGTATGATTAAGGTTTTATTTCTCCAGGGGATGCGAACATTCTCTCCCCCCCCTTCTCGGCACTACAATGATCGCTTGGTAACTTGCAACCAATACATACCAAATTTATAGCATCAAAACTACCAAGTTCATACATGCATTAAGTTTATGTTGAATTAGTGGTTTAGGAAGTTTAATGTGCAACCCTTAAGTATAGTGTTTAAACCAAATTATCCTCATGTCAGCTAGTCGACATTCATATTAGTGGATCTAGGGTAGATGGCGTGATGTTAATTGAGGAGTCTAAATGCAGTAGATACACATCTTCTATGTCACCCGTATCAAATAAGATATATGGCATTGCGTGTATTTAGTAGGAACGTACCTGAAAACGACGTTGTCTGGGTTTCCCCCGCATTTGCCAAACCACATTTAATTCGCTGGAGCCCTGTCCATTCACAGCTTGATTACCTATGGTCAATTGTTTCTCAGTTGTGGGCAGTTTCTTCTTAAATGTCCCTTGAGCTCCGCATCATAAGCAATCATTTCCCTTCTGTTATATTGTTGTTGTTGCGGATTGTTGTTTTTTAGCATTTGCAGGTCGGCTTCTACCTAATCCTTGGCCAGATGGCAACCTCTTTCGAGTACTGCACCTTGGTAGACAAGGACCTTTATGATTGTTATTAACACTTGGAACATAGAGGTTTAGGACACGGCGTTATGATTTCCTGTCATTATTGCTTGCGTGTAGGCTGGCCTGTGTTCTGCCTCTTATTTTGTTGTTGTTGTTGTTGATTCTGATTGTTTCGAGAAGTGTTTTCAAACTTCCTCTTGTTTTCAGCTTGTCTTTCTGCAATGGTACTGACTCTCTTGTCCATTAGTTCAGTGGCCATTTCAATAGCCTCTTGTATAGTTTTTGGCCTTGAAGCTACAATGTTTCCATGGATCATGTCGGGTAATCCACCGCATACTTTCAAATTTTTGTCTGAATCTCAGGGAACATCCTAACATACAGAAGTGCTAGTTCTTGAAAACGTTGGTTGTACTTGACCACATCAGTACCTATCACTTTCAAGTTCCACAATTCAGCCTCAAGCTTCTTCATTTCGTTTTGTGGACAGTACTTGTCAGTCATCTTCTTCCTTAGATCGACCCAAGTCATTGAATATGCAACATCATGAGTACACGTATATACATGGGAATTTCACAGTTTAGGAGCAACTGCTATAAAAGAGTAAAGTGGAAAATATTGATCAGGTTTTCCTCCGAGCTGTTTTGCTTATGGGAAAAAGGTCTCCATTTCTTTCAAAACCATTGGCGTTAACTCATCCACCTCCCTCAGTGCCCCTTAAAATACAGAGGTTTGCTACTTCATGAAAATTCCTGGGGAAGTGGCACTCTCGAGCAACGCGGTTCAGATCCCCTGACACCCGTTCTCGAAGTTGGCTGTCAGTGCCTTCCTGGTTGCGTCACTCTGTGGCCAAAATGACACAGAAACTTGGTCTATTCATAGCTTGGGACTTGAGCACATAGTGACCGTAGTGGTTGTGGTTGCTGTTGGGGCTGGTGTTGTGTGTGACGTGTGTTGACTTATGGCTCGTTTATGGTGCCTCTTTTCTTCTATCAAAAGAAAATACCAATACCGTTTGATTCATAAAATTCATAACCATGACATGAACATATCATGATAACTAAGTGAGATCACACATCACAGTTGGAATGAATGTACAATGGAATTATAATCACAATGTTATAACTAATTTCGCGACATTATTTCACCACAAATTCGATTATAGACATGACATAATACCACCATCCCATATATAACTAGAAAACATACATGATTGATTTAGATACAAAATGATCACCTTGATTAGGTTACAAAAGAATATATACAGCCTAAATCCATACTAGCCAGGAGTTACCCGTAATACTTAGTAGGCTATACAGGATAGCTAATCAGAAATAAAAGATCTATATAGGATAGCTAACCAAAACAAAAGATCTATACCGCCTGCTAGCTGGGAGTAACCCATAAAAACTTAATAGACTGCATAGTAGCTACAATCATAACCAAAGTCTAGGAACTGCTACCAGTGTCCTCCAATGTGTCAACGCGTGCTCCAGCCTCCAGGGCCTGGGTACGCATGATATGCTGAACAGCCAAATCATCTGCAGCCTGACGCTGCCACTCGTGGCGATGCACCTCAGTCTTTAACACTGTAACTCGTACCTCTAATGCCCTGCAGTAAGCTTTAAACCTAGCCAAGGCCTGACGGGTCTCCATACTCTCTTGCTCGTAAACAAGTCTCTCTCTCCTCAATACCTCAATCTCAGCTCTCACAGCTGCACGATCCTTCTGGGCATCGTGATGTCGTGAGTGAAACTCCGAACTCTCTCTACTGCGAACATTACCCTGGTAACTGACCTATGTCCGACACCTCTCTAAGGCGGGTCATCATCATCCTACTTAGTATCTCTAAAATCCTTTGTTCCATAGTGTCTTCAATAAAGCAATCAACTCTACAGCCAAAGTGGGTCCTGGCTGTTCTCGCAACAACTGCAGCAAAACTCTCCTCTCCAAACCTCACACCCGGTCTTGGAGTAGTAAGTAGTAGTCTCTTACGAGGCGGCGTTGTCAGCCTCGGGGAATATCAGCTCTGCGGCTAGTAGATGGTGCAGGTAGTGGTATAGGTAATAATGATAGTGTCCCTGATAGGTGTAGTGAATGATAGAGGGATGATGCTACATCTCTCATCTCAGCTGCGAGTGCTCTAGGACTTAGGAGTCGAATACGTAGAGATAAAAAGGATGGTGGTAGTAAAGGTGTAGGTGCCTCATCCTCAGCTGGCACTAAGTCCTAGGATTATGCTCAGGCTCCGGAAATGTACACTGGTACATGATTCCCTCCAGCTCATGGGATCAGGTACATAAATATGGTGAATGTTGGTCCTGCTCCAGTAGTGTCTGGCAGCCTCCTCATTAGTAAAGGATCTCAGATGGGAATTATACTCCACATGATCGTGCCTCAGATGTGAACAGATGTAAGGTAACTGCGGGAATCAGCGACATGGACTACTGTGACAGCTGGAAGAGAATGGCTTATATGAGTATATTATATAAGACTCTTATAGCAATATACATTTATATCATAACATGTATATCAATTATGAATGCATCTAGTCCAACCAACTAATGCAACAAGTAGTGTATGCATGAATGTATGCACATATATATGTCCCGTGTAAAACAAAGGGGTTTGAATACTCTTTTGAAAACAGTTATAGTCCAGCAAAAACATTTGACCTGGTTCTCTATAACCTTGGCTCTTGATACTAATCTGTAACACCCCTAAATTGGGTCGCAGCGGAATAAGGGTCCGGGGCGTGTTACTTCTCAGATCAATAACACAAGATGTATATAGAACGACCAAAAGTCGTTTAAAACTGATACATTGGGTTTTAACAAAGTATTTGTTACATAAGCCAAAGCTTCACTTGTCCACTTGTTCAAAGTACAAAGATTTCTATCCCATACAGTTATACAAAATGTATTGCAACAAAATCTTTAATGCATGATATCCCAATCAAAACCACCAATGTATCCCTTGTACCTCTTGCTTACTGATCCCCTGAAAAACATTGCTTTAAAACGTCAACAATAATGTTGGTGAATTCATAGGTTTGATAAATCATATATTGTCGGACCACAAGATTTCCCAAGTGTATGATAATGCAACAGATGCAGACATCATATAAATGTAATTACGTTGCTCTAAGCTCATGACACGTGAAGCTTGACGTGATTGAATACCAATTAATGACCCTTACATTGCACATGGTGTTATTCTAACCGCAACATCTATATGCGACTTGGTATACGTTCGTTTGTCTAAGTGCATAGCTAATCACCCGAACGTGTTGTCAACCCAATAGTTCTATAATACATTCACGCTCACAATCTTGCGATTGAAGTTTAGTTCATGATAATGGGCTCAGATATGGGTTATCGCTATTAGGCAACACGTAAATCATAAATGAATCTTAACCACTTGTGTCCAATTGTAAAAGCATTGCATGTTTTTTCACCCCAAAAACTTTTATAAAAACAAAAACATGTAAACGTTGGGACTATGAACTCTACTCGGAAGTGAGCGGAATAACAAGAATATCACAGAAAATGTGCCACGCAAATACGTCTGATGCAACCAATTTAAATTAGGTCGTTTAAGTACTAATTACATTAAGTTTCGCTACTTGCAATAAGTATTATAGCTAATCCCATCTAATTGTTTGAGTGAAAACATGTTTTTTAAATTAAAAGTTGATAAACATACTTTGGTTAAAATTCGTTCATACTTTCAAGGTTTCTAATCCGTTTCTTTGCGTTTCTTGTGCCATGTTTTGTATTAAGACGGAGAGTTATAGTATATTTGACATTGCTTATATTTTGATTCCTGTTGACCAGTAAACTTTTACTGTTCACACCAGACATGAGTTTTATTTAAATCGTATTTGTTGTCGTAAAACCCGTAAATGTCGTATTTTATTCGTTATAGCTCCGTTTTTAATGATTCTTTCGAGCACGATCTCGTATTTGAAAGTTCTATAATTTTATGAGGTTTACAAAAATATAACTTTCTGTCATGAATAGTGTTTTTACTGTTCATAGTTTATAAAATTATTTTTATAAACTTTTTAATTACCGGAAAACGCAAATTTTTAACTTCTTCGTTATAAATCGAAAAATTACGATTCTTATCATTTTGGAATCCTAAAAATGTGTTTTAGTTAATAAAAATATCAAACTTGCTGTTTGATATAAATTTTTATAAAATATATTTTATAAACTCCGTTTAATTTACGTATAACTCGTTTTTAACGTAACTTTTTCGTTATTAATCCGTTTGACAAGTTTCTTACCTTTTCGGAATCGTCGTGAAATGTATTATCTTATAAAAACATAAAATAAGTATACTTATACAGGAATTTGGACAGAATGTTGGCATATCTTTCGTGAGTCCAAAATTAAGTCTTGTTTCTTTGTTTTCACCTTATGACTTTTACCACTAGTCTTATATTTTATATTTATCATATATATTACATGTATATTATGTCCATAGTCCATTAAGGTCCTTTTTGTCCCAACATTACAAGTCCTTTATTTTACATAATTAACCATAAATCACTAGTTTTTATATATAGTTATTTTACATAAAAACCATGTGTGTACAAGTCTTCTCATCATTTATTTTCTTATATTAATAATCATACAATATTAACATAAGTCCATAATTAACCTTAACTTGTCATATGTATTTCTTTAACTTGAAACATATTAAGAAACCCTAATTAACCCATGATCATGTTTACACCAAAACAACATGATACAATATTTTATCATCATTTTTAACATGATATATGTAATAACACAACATGTATATTAGTGTACAAAATGACCATTCCAAGTAATAATTCCATTTACATGTTAAAAATCTTAAATGGTGATTCAACTAAAATAGAACTAATCATATGCATAGAAATGAAAATTATAAGAATGTAAAGGGTTCTAGTAGACCTTATAGGGTATGAAGATGATGAGAAACAAATGCTAAACCCGTGTTTAGCCTTAAAATCCAAGCTTGCCCAAATGAAATAATCACTTGAAAATGCTTAGCCAATGCTTGTAAATACCTTAGAATATCTTAGGATGGATGTGTATAAGTGTGTATGGGTTGTAGAAAAATTGCTATGGATTTGGTTGGGACTTGGTTTCAAGCCGTGGGCTTGTATGAGACCAAGTGTTTAACACCCCCAAATTTACACGCAGCGGAACCAACAATTTGGGTGTTAAATAATAGTACAATAGTCATAAAATATAAAGAACGACTCAATGAGACGTTTTAAAAACAAAACAAACAACCATTCCATTCCATATTTATCAGAGTTCAAAAGCGTAGTCCCAAGAAATCGTTACCATACATAAAATAAGTTTGATTTAACCAAACTAAAACAAGTTTTTAATGAGGAATGGGTTTTTAAATGATGGACAAAAGTTTAGCGCAATTCCTCCTCATCAGTGCCTCCAAGCCTTCGTACTTCAATTACCTGAGATGAAACATGCTAAAAAGTCAACACGAGGTTGAGTGAATTCATAGGTTTGATAATTGATAAAAGAGTTGAACACAAGCATAAAAATAATCATATGCCTCATATAGACTTGTTGATCAGACAAGCTAATAAACAACAGTTGCATTGAGCTCGCGACACCGATCCCATTGACGAAATCCATAATCAAATTAATAATATAATGAATGCCCCCGGGCTAGGTATTTTCGTCAGATACCTACTTACATCTCCATACAATATGTCCGTACATTGGGAGTGCTCACTTTCCCGGATTCAAACTCCCAAAAACCGAACGGGTGTCTAAGCCCATAGGACGCTATTAATTGTTTATTATGGCGGCCTACCCATCATAAGGTAGTTGAACCGGCTCACGATTGGGGGGTTTCTTATGACGAAAGCTCTCAAGCAACAACATATATCCACAAACGGGTCCAGATACAAGAAGAAAAACTACCTTGCGTTCGTTTATAAAAATTGCATGATCTCACTCGCGGGTTTTATAAATACAGTTTAAAAGTTGAAAAGCGAGGCTATAAACTCACTTGATAATGCCGGAAGAAAGATAGATCGGCGATAAACGAACTTGGTCGTTGGCACGTAATTACCCGGAACCTATACAACATGTATGGGTTTTAGGTTTCTATGTCGGTCAAAATTAATAATGACGACAAAAATAGACAGTATGAATATGTAGGTATGATGATCAAGTTATAATTGGGTAAGTTAATTCACACTTAAGTTTTCTAAGTAAAAAGTATGTCATTTTTACTAGTTTTATTAATTGCTAGATTTTACTAGTTTTAACCTAATTGGTCAAAAAGCCCAATAGGCCTAATTATAAGCCCATTAAGTAATTTGGTCAATTTTAATGGTCCATGACCAGGCCTTAGTCCAAATATTAAGCCCAAGTGGGTTGGATCCAAGGCTTTAGTCAAATAGGTCTTTTATATATAATTAGTGTAATTTGGGTCTAGTGCCCATAAGTTCTTATGGCTTATTTTAATTTTATGTGTATAACTTGTTTAAATTTTGGGGTTTTCGTGGTTGATATAAGTTTAAGGTCAATAGGTTAAATATATAAAAAACTCCCAAAAGTGGGTTCCTACACTGGGTTTCGTCGCAAAACCTTCTACAATCTTTTAGTGATGGTTATTGTGTATAATTTTTATATAGGTTTATGTTTATAAAAATAGTTTATACTCTTTAACCATTATTTAGTGTACTTATAATATTTACATTTATAGTTTTATATTTAAGTGTACATTATAGATTATAAGTTATTTCTATACTTTATTTTGAGTGGACATATACTTAAAGTCATTTCTTTATACAAAAGTCAATTTAGCATTTTTGGCTGAAAAGTTACTTTTACCATTTTTGACGCCATTTGAAAATCATAATGATCTGAGAAACCATCCAATTGATTCTATTTCTTCATATGTTTAGCTACAATTCATCTCTTTTTAGTTTTTATCAACTCAATTCGTATGTATCACTTTTTATTCAATCAAGACAGCAAAGTCAGATTAGGTATCTTTTGGTAAAATGAGTGTATCTCACTCAATTTTTACATTCAAGAGTTGATTCAAATTGCTACTAGCTCACAACACAATTGTCCACAACGTAGATAAGTCAAATCAGTTGTTTATCACACTCAAAAATGTCAAACCTTCTGTTTACTTCTGCCCTAATTTTTCTAATGATTTCCACCATGTTTTAAGCTAGGTTTATCCATTTTCAACCTAATCTAGTACACACAAAACCCCAATAAACTCTTGATCATCATATTCATCATATTTACAATTACATTTATAAATGATAATTACAAGAAAATTAAAAGAATAATTAAAATATAGGTAAGGATTTTTTCCAAAACAATGTGATTGTAAGTAGATGATTATCACCCAAAACAAAAGGACTCCTTTACACCAAGTCTTGAATCTTAACCCAATATTTTTGACACCACTTTATTATGACCCAAATGACTCCATAAAATCTTCAATGACTTCAGCCCCAAAATATATATAAACTTCCTTGAAAACACCCTTTAATCACTTCAAAAAGTATAGGAAACCATACTAGGTAGTCATATTCACTAGTAGGTTATTATTTGATTAGTAAAAACTTGATGGAAATGGTGTTATGGTGGTAATGAATTCGGCACAAAGGGAAAGAAACAAGAGATGTGTGTGTAAATTTTTGGTGAACTATGGAAAGGAAATGAAATAAACTTGGATATGTATAAGATGTACATGCAAGGGAGCTAAGACAAGTGTCTTAGACCTTGCACCACATCATGCCACGCCACCCTTGAGGTGGTTGTGTGTGATTTGAAGTTTAATTTTTATAAACTTTAGTGTTTAGGGTATAAATTTTAGTTAGGTAGTGTTTTGTTTTTGGGGTCTAACGGTCAAACGTAAAATAAAACAAGAGTTAAGGCGAAACTACGAAGTAAAAACGAATATGATAAAAATAATTCTACATTAAACGAAATACTTTTCTGGACAAAAAGTTTAATTTTCGTAGGTTCAGACGGATAAATTTTTTATTTTTTTAAATCAATAAAATCCCATCAATAGTTACCATAACTTTAATTGTTTTAAGCATAGCTCGAATTAATTAAAACGACGATTTCAATAAAATGTCTAGATGCAAATAAAAGTAACTTGTTAAAAACTATAAATTAATTATGAGATTATTAAATAGTAGTGACCTTAAATACGGAATGTTACATCCTCCCCTCCTTAAGGGAGCGACATCCCGACGCTCGATTATCACCACTCCCCCGCTTCTTGCTCGGAAATAGATGCGGATACTTCTTCATGAAAAAGTCTTCTCTTTCCCATGTAAATTTTAGACCTCTCCGTGAGTTCCAACGAACCTTAACAATAGGAATTCTGCTCTGCTTCAACTGCTTTACTTCACGGTCTATAATTTCCATTGGCTCTTCGATGAAGTGCAATTTATCATCCAGTTGAATTTCTTCAAGTGGAATCACCAAGTTCTCCTCCGCGAGGCACTTTTTGAGATTAGAAACATGAAACGTATTATGAATACCTCAAAGTTTTTCCGGTAACTCTAATCGATACGCCACAGGACCAATTCTTCCGATAATCTTGAACGGTCCCACATAACGTGGACTCAACTTTCCTCGTTTACCAAAGCGAATTACGCCCTTCCAAGGCGAAACTTTGAGCATAACCATGTCATCCACATTAAACTCCATCGGCTTTCTTCTTATATCAGCATAACTCTTTTGTCGGCTTCTAGCAGTGAGTAAACGGTTCTTGATTTGAATGATCTTTTCCGTGGTCTCACGGATTAACTCGGGCCCAGTTAGTTGACTGTCCCCAACTTCATTCCAACAAACAGGCGATCTGCACTTTCTCCCGTAAAGTGCTTCAAATGGTGCCGCCTTGATGCTAGCATGGTAGCTGTTATTATAAGAGAACTCGACTAGAGGCAAGTGTCGATCCCAACTTCCACCGAAATCAATTACGCAGGCACGCAACATATCTTCAAGAGTTTGGATCGTTCTCTCACTTTGACCATCTGTTTCTGGGTGGTATGCTGTACTCATATTTAAGTTTGTCCCTAAAGCGTTTTGAAGTGACCTCCAAAACCCAGACGCAAATCGACTATCGCGGTCTGAAATGATCGACAACGGTACCCCATGCCTACAGACAACTTCCTTCAGATACTGTTGGGTGAGTTTTTCCATACTATCAGTCTTCTTCATCGGCAAAGGCAGCTTGATTTAGTCAAACCGAATTTTCGGGAAACCAACCCCCCAATTAACCATATAGAAATCATAACCACTAGATGTTCTCGGAAGGCCTGTAACAAAATCCATAGTAATACGTTCCCACTTCCATTCAGGAATTTCAGGTTGCTGCAGAAGTCCTGACGGTCGCTGATGCTCGACCTTGACTTTGGCACACGTAAGGCATTTACTAACATATGTAGCAATGTCGGCTTATCATATTCGGCCACATATAATTTCTTCAGATTCTTGATACTTTTTTGTCGAACCCGGATGAATAGTATATTTGACTTATGAGGGACTCGTGCATATGATCAAGTCTGTTAGTCGCCAAACAATCGGCAACCACACCGATTTTTTCAAAATACCGAATCCCGTTCGGAGAGAATCTTAAAGTTAGCTTAACAGTCGACCCAGTTTCCGCCTTTGACATTTTCTTGTTTTCACAACCTTCTCGTTGGGCTTTGAGTATCCTTTCGGACAGATCGGTGTAGGTAGACATCACCAAAGATCGAACCCTCAAAGGTTTGTCTCGAACTTTCATGCTAAGAGCATCGGCTACCACATTGGCTTTACCGGGATGAGTAAGAAATTTTGCAATCATAATCACTTAATAGCTCAATCCATCGCCGTTGCCTCATATTTAGTTCCTTCTGATCCAAAATGTATTGTAGGCTCTTATGATCGGTGTACACAACAAACTTTGTACCATAGAGGTAATGTCTCCAGGCGTTTCTAAGAGAAAAACCACATGCCCCAATTCAAGATCGTGAGTAGTGTTGTAGTTTTTTTCATGTGTTTTCAATTGCCGCTAGAAGCATAGGCAATCTCTTTATCCCGTTGTAATAAGTACCGCACATAACCTTGGAAGTGATGCATCGCAATATAAAACCACAAAATCCATCCAGGCCCTCGGGGCAAATGCTAATTGGAGCAGTACATAGATCTTGCTTAAGCTTTTGGAATGCTTCATCCTCATCCGTACCCCACTCGAATCTCTTATTTTTTGTGTAAGTCTGGTAAGCGGACTTGGCGATCATGAAAATCCCTCGATGAAATCTTTCTATAATTGCCGGATAATCCCATAAATTGTCTCACTTCAGTTGGCGCTTCGGAAAGCACTTCTTGACAGCTTCAATTTTTGCGGGATCAACATGGACGCCCTTACCTATTAATTCATGGCCAAGGAATTGAACGGACTCCATCAGAAAGAAATCCACATTTTGAGAATTTGGGATACAATTTCTCCTTTCCTTGTGCAGCGTCCAAATTGATTTTAGATGCTCACTATTGTTCTCCCTTGGTCTTGGAGTACATGAGATGTCATCGTATGTATATGTTCACAAATTTATAAGATATGGCTATGCAGACACGATTCATCAAATCGATGAACCTACTGGTGCATTGGTTAGACCAAACGACATCACTTGGAATTCATAATGACCATACCTTGTTCGAAAAGCGGTGATGGGAATATCCTCTTCTCGAACGCGCAATTGATGATACCCCGAACGTAGATCAATTTTTGAATATACACTTGAACCTTGAAGTTGATCGAATAAATCGTCAATTCTCGGGAGAGGATAACTGGTTTCTGTCCTGTCAACTATTCAGTTCACGATGAATCGATACACATACGAAATGGTCCCATCTTTTTCTTTACGAACAATTACCGGTGCTCCCCAAGGTGACAGAGCTCGGAGCGAATAAATCCGTTTCCAACAATTCTTTCAAATTGCTCAAGACAATTCCTTCATTTCTCGACGGGGCTCGAAACAGATATGGTGAACGGGAACTGGAGCAGCACCCGGCACTAGATCAATTTTGAATTCAACTTGTCGAGACGGGGGAAGTCCCGGCAAGTCATCAGGGAATACTTCTGGAAAATCACAAATTACCGGTATGTCTTCAAGATGTTTCTCAGACTTCTCTTTCTCGGTAATGTGAGCTAAGAAGAGATGACATCCTCTTTCGATGTATTTTCTTGCCTTAATACAGGATATCACTTTTAATCAGGAAGAATTGCTATCACCCTTAACCACTAACGTTCGATTCTTAATCGGAATGTGCACCTCCTTTTTACCACAGATGATGACGGCATCATTATCAGCTAACCAATCCATGCCAATTATGACATCAAAAGCACCAAGTTCTATAGGCATTAGATCGATTTTAAATAGGTGGTTGACTAGATTTAAAGTGCACCTCTTTAATACGGGTCATTTGTTAGGGCGGATCTTCCGTCGGCTAACTGACCTTCATAACTTGCACGTATTCTTTCTGGTTCGTTATCAAATAAATGAATAAGACTAGCATTTATGAAACTCTTCGTCCCGACCTGTGGTCTCAAACGTCACGTTTTAATACGATTATTGAGCAGAAACGTACCAGTCACCACATTTGGGCCTTGAGCTTGATCAACATCTTTCACGGCATAAACATGGCCACTTGCATGCCTTCCATCCAGCTTCTTCTTCTCAGGACACAATTCACTGTTGGCAAGGTGATTCGGGTCCCTACACTTGTAACAAACCTTAATCAGCTCAGTATTAGCACCAGTGGCTACTCCTTTACCACGACAATCCTTAGCAACATGTCCCCTTTTTCCACATTTATTGCATTTCACCGGACAATTTCCAAAATGGAACACGTTACACCTATTGCACTTTGGGGCGTGCCCTCCTTGGTTCACATTTTCACCTTGAGCTTGAGTCATGGCCCTAGCACCTCCATTCCCTCGTTTATTGTTTTGATTGTGACGGTGGTTGTCACGGTTGTCTCCTCGGTTGTTACCGCGATTGCCTTGATTACTCCCTTGATTTCCACCTTCCTATTTTCTCTTGTTTTGCTCAACATTCTTTTCCTTCCATCCTTGAACTTTCTGCTCCATAAGACCATGCGACATCCTTATAGCTTCATTTAGAGTAGTTGGCTTAGAAGAATAGGTCTCACCCTGATATGTTATGATGGCTATCCTTGATTATACTTGATGAATCTTCTTTTTGATTAGAAGGAACAACCTCAGGGACTAGTTAAACCAATTCGTTGAATGGTTGGTGTAAGCAGCTTTCGTCGTGGTCCATAACCTCTAGTTTCTCAACTCATCTTACATCCGTGATATCTCTTCTCAGGACAGAATTTTCCAACTCATTTTCTTCATTTTTTACTCATCCCATGCTTTCCGTTTGCCTCTAGCTAAAACGAGACGGTGGGAATACTCTGAGTGTTCACAGGTTAATGCTCTACCTTGAAGTGGTGCACGCAAGCAAACTTGACTTTGTTCCTTTCAGCGCATTCGCTGATCCCAAAAGTGCTTTCCATCTTCTCAAACCAATGGCAAAGTTCGATAGCCCCTTCTTTACCATGGAATTGAGTAGGACCACACTTGATGAAACTTGAGAATGTACAATCCCTGGCCTGTTGTGCTCTTTCGGGACCTCCTGCATTGCCTGCACCTTCCACGTTGCCAGGTCCTCCAGCACCTGCCGCGTTCCTGGTGGCACGATCTTCGGCAAGAGTTTCGCCCTTAGTGCGGAAAAACTAGCTTGGCAATTGCAGTTGGCGACATTTGTTTAGGTAGCCATGATAATCTCCGAAACGAGGGGGTACGTATAAATGGGTCACTATATTTAATAAAATTTATTGCATTAAGTATGATTGTATGCCCAAAATATATGATGTATGCAATACATTTGATATGAGACTTTCAAGTCTGATAAAAACTTTATTATGTATGTTTAAATTTCAATATATATTCACATATATACATTAAGTATTTATTAATATATTACTTAGTGATAATACCCCGCCAATATATAATGCTAGGGAGGTAAGGTAATTGCTAGAACGACTTGGCCGGAATCTTGAGGAATTTGCGCGCTTTAACATTTTAAAAAATATAGTTAAGTTTAGGTTTATGTAATGCATAGGTTCTCTATAACTCATGGCTCTGGTACCAATCTTTAACACCCCCAAATTTACACGCAGCGGAACCAACAATTTGGGTGTTAAATAATAGTACAATAGTCATAAAATATAAAGAACGACTCAATGAGACGTTTTAAAAACAAAAACATAACAACATTCATTCCATTTTTATCAGAGTTCAAAGCGTTAATAGTCCCAAGAAGGTTACCATACTTAGAATAAGTTTGATTTAACCAAAATAAAACATGTTTTTAATGAGGAATGGGTTTTAAATGATGGGAACAAAAGTTTAGCGCAAATTCCTCCTCATGTGCTCCAAGCTTCGTACTTCAATTACCTGGAGATGAAACATGCTAAAAAGTCACACGATGGTTGAGTGAATTATAGGGGTTTTGATAATTGATAAAAGAGTTGAACACAGCATAAAAATAATAATTATGCCTCATATAGACTTGTTGACTCAGTACAAGGCTAATAAACAACAGTTGCATGAGACGCGACACCGATCCCATTGGACGAAATCCATAATCAAATTTAATAATATAATGAATGCCCCGGTAGGTTCTTTTCGTCAGATACTACTTACATCTTAATACAATATGACCGTAACATGGGGTGCTCACTTCTCCGGATTCAAACTTCCCAAAAACCGAACCGGGTTGTCAAGCCCATAACGCTATTAATTGTATGAGCGGCTTGCCCATCATAGGCAGTTGACGGCTCACGAAGTGGGGTCTTATGACTGAAAGCTATCAAGCAACAACATTATCAAAACAAAACGGGTCCAAGCATACAAGAAGAAAACTACTTGCGTTCGTTTTATAAAAACTAGCATGCATCTCCCTCGCGGGGTTTTATAAATACAGTTTAAAAGTTGAAAAGCGAGGCTATAAACTCACTTGATAATGCCGGAAGAAAGATAGATCGGCGATAAACGAACTTGGTCGTTGGCACGTAATTACCCGGAACCTATACAACATGTATGGGTTTTAGGTTTCTATGTCGGTCAAAATTAATAATGACGACAAAAATAGACAGTATGAATATGTAGGTATGATGATCAAGTTATAATTGGGTAAGTTAATTCACACTTAAGTTTTCTAAAGGTATAGTATGTCATTTTTACTAGTTTTATTAATTGCTAGATTTTACTAGTTTTAACCTAATTGGTCAAAAAAGCCAATAGGCCTAATTATAAGCCCATTAAGTAATTATGGTCAATTTAATGGTCATGCCAGGCCTTAGTCCAAAATAATTAAGCATAGTGGTTGGGTCCAATGTATGCCAATAGGTCTTTTAAATATAATTAGTGTAATTGGGTCTAGTGGCCCATTAAGTCTTATGGCTTATTTTAAGTTTATGTGTATAACTTGTATAAATTTTCCGGGTTTTCGAGGTTGATATAAGTTTAAGGTCAGTAGGTTAAATATATAAAAACTCCCAAAAGTGGGTCCTACCACCTCGGGTTTTCGTCGCAAAACACTTTACAAACTTTTAGTATGGTTATAGACGTAAAAGTTTTATTAGTGTTTTGTTTATAAATTAGTTATATCTCTTTTAACCATAAATAGTTGTTATTATAATATTTACATTTATAGTTTTATATTTAAGTGTACATTATAGATTATAAGTTATTTCTATACTTTATTTTGAGTGGACATATACTTAAAGTCATTTCTTTATACAAAAGTCAATTTAGCATTTTTGGCTGAAAAGTTACTTTTACCATTTTTGACGCCATTTGAAAATCATAATGATCTGAGAAACCATCCAATTGATTCTATTTCTTCATATGTTTAGCTACAATTACTCTTTTAGTTTTTATCACTCAATCGTTATGTATCAATTTTTTATTCAATCAAGACAGCAAAGTCTGAGTAGGTATCTTTAGGTAAAATGAGTGTATCACTACTCATTTTTTACATTTTCAGAGTTGATTCAAATTGTAACTAGCTCACAAAATAAACAATTGTCACAACTTAGATAAGTTCAAATCAGTTAGTTATCACACTCAAAAAATGGTCATCTTCTGTGTTACTTCTGCCCATAAATTATTCTACTGATTTCCACCAGGTTTTAAGCTAGGATTAACCATTTTCAACCTAATCTAGTACACCAAAACCCAATAAACGCTTTGATCATCATATTCATAATCTTTTACCATTACATTTATAATGAAATACAAGAAAATACAAGAATAATAAAAATAGGGTAATGTTTATACCCACAAAACAATGATGTAAGTGATGATTATCACCAAAACAAAAAGGGACTCCATTACCCATGTCTTGAATCGTAACCAATTTTTTTGACACCACTGTATTATGGACCCAAAATGACTACCCATAAAATCTTCCTATGTCTTCAGCCAAAAATATATATAAACTTCCTTGAAAACACCCTTTAATCACTTCAAAAAGTATAGGAAACCATACTAGGTAGTCATATTCACTAGTAGGTTATTATTTGATTAGTAAAAACTTGATGGAAATGGTGTTATGGTGGTAATGAATTCGGCACAAAGGGAAAGAAACAAGAGATGTATGTGTAAATTTTTGGTGAACTATGGAAAGGAAATGAAATAAACTTGGATATGTATAAGATGTACATGCAAGGGAGCTAAGACAAGTGTCTTAGACCTTGCACCACATCATGCCACGCCACCCTTGAGGTAGTTGTGTGTGATTTGAAGTTTAATTTTTATAAACTTTAGTGTTTAGGGTATAAATTTTAAGATAGGTAGGTAGTTTTGAGGCTAACGGGTACAAACGTAAAATAAAACGAGAGTTAAGGCGAAACCACGAAGTAAAAACGAATATGATAAAAATAATTCTACATTAAACGAAATACTTTTCTGAAAAGTTTAATTTACGTACGGTTCAAGACGGATAATTGTTTTAAGCATAGCTCGAATTAATTAAAACGACGATTTCAATAAAATGTCTAGATGCAAATAAAAGTAACTTGTTAAAAACTATAAATTAATTATGAGATTATTAAATAGTAGTGACCTTAAATACGGAATGTTACAAAGTGAGGGTTTTTGTTTGATTTTTACTAAGTGTATAAGAGTTGTGTGATGTTATCTCAAAGCATGCATGTATATATGATATAAGATTAGTCAAAGAGACATAAAAGAGGGTCTTAGGGGTTCCTTGGTCAAGGTCTTTGGTCAAATGTTGAAGAAATTTAATACATGTTCCCTAATAGTTGAGGTTATCCCATGAAAACTAGGAAATGTGTTCCTTTATGAGTTTTTCTTGTATACTTTGGTCTATATCCGGCCATAAAGAGTTATACAAGATATATTTATGTAATTTTTATGTATTGGGTATAAATGTGGGTATTTGTTGAAGCGTAGAAAAGTTTTGGTGGTTCCGGGAGTGCCTAAACGCAATTTATCGCGAAACGTATACACTTTACGTATCCGATAAAAATAAAATGAACAAGGTTAATAATTATTCTCAAAATAATTACTTAACCCTTGCTTGATGTAAACATTTAATTGTTTGATGCCCGTTTACATTGAACGCTATTATTTGGCGTATGCGATTTAACCTATCGCTTATGATTTAAAGTAAACACGTACATTACAAAAGGTACATTGCGAATTTATCGACGTCGTCAATGACTTGAAAACACAGGGTGTTATATCTCTAGTTTGGTCAGCCTAAAGGATAGGAAGCTCATTGGCCTTAAATCGCATGACTATCACATGCTAATGCAAGAGTTTTTGCCTATTGCTATACGTTCAATCATGCACCCACCCACACGATATGCTATTATCAGGTTTTGCTTTTTCTTTCAATTTATATGTAGGAAAGAAATCAGCTTGCAAGAACTAGATAAGATGCAATTGGAACTTGTTGTGACACTGTGCCTACTCGAGAAGTTCTTTCCTCCGTCATTTCTTGATATTATGATACACTTGACTGTGCACCTAACTAGGGAGGTAAAATTATGTGGTCCCATATGCTTTCGGTGGATGTATCCCTTCGAAAGATGTATGAATATTATTAAAGGACATGTGCGAAAGAGAAATAGTCTAGAGGGATGCATTGCTGAGGAGACTATCGCGGAAGAAACAATAGAGTTTTTTAGCGAATATCATAAAACCATGAAAACTATTGGTATCCTACCTGATAAACACGTAACCAATGAAAATGAGGACGGAAAGCCAATGTCGACCGACAAATCAAGTGAAGTTTCTGGGGAAGTCTTTCAAAAAGCACATTTGTATGTAATACAGAATACAAATGAAATTGTATCGTATATCGAGGAAGTATTACTAACACATGTCTATTTTGTTGCTTAAAATGTTCTATTAAATATAATAATCAAAGACATTATTTTGTTTCAGGCGATACAGGCAAGTTTTAAAAACAAAAAACCCAGGTAAACGAATAGCATTGCTGAAGAATGAGCACAATAAATCTTTTGCTAAGTGGTTACGCGAAGAGGTAATTACTCGTATGTTGTTTATAATTGTTTGTTTATTGCTAAATAGAAGTGAGTTGAGATAAAATGTGAAGTGTCCCTCCATTATATGACATTAGCATTATAGTGTCCTCAGCACACATTTCATTATTCCCAAAACACTACATATTATTAATGTTTGTTTGTTGTTCCTGCAATTTAAAGGTAATATATACTTGTAATGAAATTCAAGTTGAGAGAGAGTTAGCGATATCCAAAGATAGTGTATCAGAAACTGTAAGGTAGATATCATATGGGCCACGTGCCACCATAGTGAAATACGAGGCATATAACATCAATGGGTATACATTTCGTACGAAAAGTAATGATGGCATAGTTTACCAGAACGTGAGGGTTCTGTGTTGAGGCCAGTAGGATCTTCACATATCCAAAGAAGTTGCAACCACAAGAAAAGCATTTTATTATGTGGTTTTACAAGAGATATGGGTACTAGATTACCGTTTCAGGCAAATTCATCTTTTCAAATGTGATTGGGTTAATCACAAAGCTGGTGGGGTCAAACACGATCCTAATCTTGGTTATACATTGGTAGACCTGAATAATTTAGGCCACAAGGATGATCCATTCATATTAGCCTCATAAGCACGACAAGTGTTTTATGTGAAAGACAAGATAGATAAAAAATTGTCTATTGTCTTTAGAACACCTACCAAGAATTACAAAGATACATATGACGAAGTCGATGAGGAATTTAGTACAGTCATTCACGAGCATAATGATAACATATTGTCATGTGTAAATCGACGTGACTCGGGTAATGAATCACAAAATGACTACTATCGAACCGATTGTGAAGGTATTGTTATACGTAAATCCAAGTGAAGCATGTCATGCTCAAGTTGTCACACTCTGTTTAAGGATTTGTGTTTGTCTACAGAACCTATTTAAGCTTTTGTTTTGCTGTAAATACTCTTGTAAAGGATTTCAATTTATCTATTAATTGTTTACTTCAGGTTTGGTTGATGTGTTTGTATATATTGTATCTTGCTTAAGCTGCTAATGCAAGTGTAGTTAATATGACATAAACATTAACTACACTTGCATTAGGTTAGTTCATACTTGTATTTATACATTATCATTCACACAATATCTAATATGAAAACAAAACTCAGAACTCATAAACAAGGTGACACTGTCATTATTTAACACATTTAAATCACTAATACAAAGGCCTTTATAATATTGTCTTTATAATGTAATAAAAAACATCACTTACTAAAATTTCAGGGGAGCATAAACTAGTATCTCCAATCTACAATAAGTCCCCAACATCGCTTAGCACATGAAGAATAAAATTATGCCGCAAACATCATCATGTAGATCAAAACCTGTAACAAAATGTAAACTAAAACACTATTGGGATTAAAAGTCTTCTTGATGATGTTGAAGATTAATGTTGTTCAAGTTAAAGTTACTGCTGTTCAAGTAAAGATAGTGTTGCTGATGATCTTCAAGGAAAATATACCAAGTGGTTAGTACTGCTTGTGTAAAAATATTACTACTGCAAGTACATAGTTAGTACTGCTAGTGAATATATTACTACTGTCGGGTTTAAGTTACTACTGCTGAGAGATGTTTCATATAACTTTTCGATTAAGGGTTTAAATCATTCACTTGATCAATTTCATACTTACATACTCTCTCTAATCATAAACCCTAACTCAATTTCATCAATCATCATCAAAACCCAACACCAATGGCACCTCTAACGTTCGCTGACACTCATAACATGGTCGCATATCTATCCAAATCAGATGCTAGTGAAGGGTTTGATCAAATCTTGGATTTTCTCAATGCAAGTACAATCAGATATGCTTTAACCGTTAATCCCACCATATATGTGTCATGTATCAAGCCATTTTGGTCTACGGCCAAAGTAAAGACAGTAAATGGTGTGGTTCAGTTATAAGCCCTAATTGATGGCAAAAAGGTATTTGTTTCAGAAGAAATCATAAGAGGAGATCTTCATCTGGAAGATGTTGAAGGGGTTGAATGTCTGCCAAATAGTGAGATTTTTAAAGAACTTGCCACAATGGGGTTTGAAAAACCTCCACCAAAGCTGACATTCTACAAGGCCTTCTTTGCTCCACAATGGAAGTTTCTAATCCACACCCTTATACAATGCCTGAGTGCCAAGAGGACTGCATGGAATGAATTTAGCAGTACCATGGCCTCTGCTGTCATCTGGCTAGCTACATGCAGAAAATTCAATTTTTCAAAGTATATTTTTAATAGCATGGTCAGAAATGTGGACAGTTCAGCCAAGTTTCTGATGTATCCACGGTTTATACAAGTATTTTTGGACAATCAAGTGGATGATATGACCAGCCATCACACAAAGTATACATCCCCTGCTCTCACTCATAAGGTGTTTGCAAATATAAGAAAGGATTTTTTGGGAATGAGACTCCTTTATTTGACACTATGATGGTTCAACCTCAAACTTAAGCAGATGAAGATGTTGAGATGCCTGTTGATGAAGAGCAACCAGCCACCACAAGTGCTCCTTCCACATCTGAACCACAAGACCAGCCATCCACACCTCATGATTCCCCTAAACAAGAACCTACTCACTCATCACCTCATGATTCACCTATCACTGGTGTTAACCCACCTAGAAGTAAAGAGGGTAGTCTGCAACTAGCTGAATTAATGGCTTTTTGTACAAGTTTGTAGAGGAAGGTTGATACTTTGGAAAAGGACAAGATTGCTCAAGCAACTGAAATTTTAAGTTTGAAGAAGAGGGTTGAAAAGCTAAAGAAAAGGAGAAAGTCAAAACCCTCAGTTCTTAGAAGATTAAGAAAGATTGGTTTTGCAACCAGAGTGGAATCTTAAGAGGAAGCTAGTTTGGGTGCTGAGGAGAATGCATCCAAACAAGAGGGGATGATTTCTGATATTGATGCTGATGCTGAGATTTCTTTTGTAGATGAGACTCAGAGGATGGATGACATGATTTTTGATACAACTACTGATCTTGGTGGTGAATAAGTAGTTGTGAAGCCAGCAGAAACTGGTGTTAGTGCTGCTCTTGATGTTGAAGTTAGTGTTGTTGAGCATGCAGTTACTACTGTTAGTTCACTAGTTACTACTGATAGTGGACCTATGGACACTAATATATGTAACATATATGATAAATAAGGTTATGGAGGATTGTGGAAAAATTACTATGTTATAAAGTACATAAAACAAGTGATATCAATAAGTATACATATTATTTACAAAGGGACTGCTTTGGTTCGTGATTTATGACAGCCCTATCATGTTCTATAAACAGAGTACACCTTATGACAATTCCAAATATGTAAAGAACTCGAAAAACCGACTTATAACGAAAAAGATACGGCAAATATACGTTTTACGATAATAACCGGAGTTATAAAAGAATTTTTATAAAAACTTGTTATAAAAATTCTACAAACAGAAGGTTTGGTATTTTTATTAAATCACACATATTTTTAGGATTCCAAAACAATAAGAAACGTAATTTTTTGATTAAAAACGAAGAAGTTAGGAATTACGCGAGTTTATATATTTAAAATGTAAAAATACTTTTATAAAACTATTTTTATAAAAGTTACTATTCACTCAGGAACATTTGTTTTTGTAAACCTCATAAATAAATAGAACTTTCAATTACGAGATCGTGCTCGAAAGAATTACTAAAAACGGAGCTAAAACAAATAAAATACGGCGTTTACGATAATTAAAGTTTATAAAAGTAATTTTATAAACTATGAACAGTAAAATTTACTATTCATGACAGAAACATATATTTTGAAAACATCAATAAATTGATAGAACTTTCAATAACGAAGACGTACTCGAAAGAATCGCTAAAAACGGAGCTATAACGAATAAAATACGACATTTACGGGTTTTACGTTAATTAAAGTTATAAAAATAAGTTTATAACTGGTATGAACAGTAAAAATCACTGTTCATCAGAGGACTAAAAATATGAAAACGTCAAATTTTGATAACTCGTCTTAATACGAAAGCGTGGACATAAGAAACGCAAGAAACGGACTTGAAACGTGAAAGTTATGTCATTTTTACCAAAGGTATATTTATAAACGTTTTAACTTTATAAATATGATTTCACTAAAACAATTAGATGGTGATTAGCTATATAGAATTATATATGGTAGTAGTTACCCAATGTGATTAGTACTTATACGACCTATATTGGATTAGGTTGCACTCGATCATTACCGTGACGCATTTTCTGTGATACACTTGATATTCGCTCACTCAAGGTGAGTTCATAGCCCCACGTTTTACATGATTTGTTTTATAAGTTTTTGGGGTGAGAAACATGCACTGTTTTATAATTGGACACAAGTGGATAAGTTTTACATTATGATTACGTGTTGCCTAAGTAGCGATAACCCTAGTTGAGCCCATTATCATGAACTGTCAGTTACTGGATTGTGAGCGCGAATGTTATGAATAGATCTATTAGGATTGACATCCCCGTTCGGGTGATTAGCTATCACTAGGCAAACGAACGTATACCATGTCGAACATAGGATGTTGCGGGTTAGAACATCATCACGGGCAATGTAGGCCATTTATATGGTATTCATTTATGTCGAGCTTCAGTGTCATGAGCTTAGGGCAACGTAATTACATTTATATGATGTCTGCATCTGTTACATTATCATACACTTGGGAAATCTTGTGGTCCTACAATATACGATTTATCAAACCTATGAATTCACCAACATTATTGTTGACGTTTTAAAGCAATGTTTTTCAGGAGGTCAATATGCACAAGTTGCAAGGATACATTGTGGTTTTGATTTGGATATATATCATATAAAATTGTACATGGAAGCTGCAGACTCCAGATGTACCCTACAAAATGTGAAATGAGGTGTATTGCACACACACAACCATTCACCTGAACTGAACGAAACAAAGTACCTAGGATGCATCCATACGCTCCCTGCAAAACAAAGTTATATCCATATACACAAGCACTATGGCGAGTGTACGAACATATATAATCAAATCATAATAAGTGCACATACAAAAGGGAACGTCGTGGACCAATCACACCGCCACAGATAGTGTCATGCCATTGGTGCATCAATGACATGGTCATGGTACCTCCATGACTAGATACAAATAGCTCGGGCAAAGAGATAGGCAAAAGATAAAAATGATCAAGTTTCAAATAATCCAAATATGGAAACGAATCTAATAACATATTCCAAACAAGAACCAACAGATAATTACAAACGAATATCGAATCAATCGGATTGTCATCATCAAACTAGTCATGATTACGGATAGCAAATCAAAGGAATATCAAATAGATCAAGTAGCCAAACAAATGATAATGAAGTGTCCTTACTAAAAGGAAGGAATATCTGTACGAATAACGGAACGAATAAAACAACTGGTATATAATAACAATATACCAATGGTAAAGAGAAAAGGGTAAGGAAGATCTGTACCTTAACGAACAAGCAAATAAGAGAACGAACACGAAGACAAAAGATCACAACCTCTTCACTGAATCTACAAGAACCCATGATTACATGTCATTATCTATCTTATTTTATAAGTTTTATCACTTGGTCTTACCATATATAGAGTTTAAGTGACTTAATTATGGTTTCCTAAATTTTAGATTTTGACTACTTATTCAAGGTAAGTTTCCATACATAAATAACCCATAAAAACATCTTCTAAAATTACACCAAAAATTACAGAGGTTCCTACATATGTCTAATACACCCATGATCATTGGTTTAATTTATTTCCATGTTTAAGTATCCCTTTGACCCTTGTTACCCAAAACTGATCCCGAATTTGATCTGACAGAACCTTCGAAAAGTTAACGCGTAAAAACCCAACTTAAACAATTCAGAAAATTCTAAAAAAAAGAATGGATGTAGCACATATCATGAAGATTTACCAAATCAAATTTTAAAGTATAACTCCTTACGGTTTTCGAATTAAAAATCAAACACTACAACTTAATTTTTCCGATAGAAATTCCAGATTTGACACTTAATCTTATAAAATCTAAAAATCGACCTTTCCGACCTCCAATTAACACGAGGCTAGATTTTCCAGAAACTAGACTCTTCGAATTTAACTTTAGGCTCAAGAATCATGTTAAAACCAATTTTTATCATTAACATATACCCCGTTGAACATGACCTAAAATTCTGCCCATAATTATTAACCAAGAAAACCCTAATTAACACCCATCAAAACCAACCCTAGGGTTTCTAATCTTGTAGTTTTTATTAATAACACATTTAATGATCATCTTAGGGTTTCATAACATGTAATTTAACCATTTTAATTAGATTAAACCCTAGAGAAATTGACAAGAACATAAACACATTATTTCTTACAATCTTTTAGGTTTTTATGAAAACTTTTGCATATGTAATCATGGTGACAACAAGAATGAAACAAAATCAAGAATTACCTATGGAATGAGGGAGGAGTACAAGATCAAACACCAAGAACACCAAAACTTCAAGGATTACCCAAAACACCTAAACCTTCTTCTTGCTTGCAACTTCTATGGATGAATACACAAGTTTTTGGAGTAAAGTTTTGAGAGAATAATGGTGGAGAGGAGGAATATGGCCGGCTATATATAAGAAGAAAAGGGAGGGGAAGACACAAATAATTTTCTTACAAAATTAAAAGATTTGGTCTCCTTTTTCCCACACTCTTTTCCTAAAATAAGATAAGCTTCAAAAATAAAAGATTTTGGTAAATAACACCCCATTGGGGGGGGGGGGGATTTGTATAAACAAATTAGGAAGTTTATATTTTTCCCCCCTCTTTCCTACCGGCCTAAATGAAGGAAAGAGGGGGGGGAAAATAAATTTTTTTCCATTTTTGAAGATTACACAATATTTGCTAAAAACCTTTTTACTCTTATTTCTTAAAATAGGTTTTATAAACAAAAGAAAAGTAAATAGACAAAATAACAAAATCAAATATATTTCAAGGGGGGGGGGGGGATTTGTATAAACAAATTAGGAAGTTTGTATTTTTTTAAAAATAAATATCTTATGTTATAACTTAATAATACACAATTAATTATAACCTAAGGTTTTAAATTCCAAATACTTATTATTAAACTTTATGTTATATTTCAAATTAACAAAATGAAATGAAATTCAAAATTTTGGGTTTTACACGACCCATGACACCAGACGGAAGAATGGTATTGAAAGAAAAGGTGTTTCGATGGCTAAAGGAAGGGATGATCAGAAAGGTTTGACACCCCGTGTGGGTCGCCAACACGATACCTGTTAAGCTAGCAAATGGAGCCTGGAAGGCGCAAGTGGATTACTCTAGCCTCAACAAAGTCTGTGCCAAGGGCATGTACCCCTTTCTGGAGGAAGGGGAAGGGCTAGCATCGATAATGGGATATTCGTACAAATGTTTCCTACGACTTCCGAAGGAATACAGACAAATACGAATGACAAAGGATGACGAAGAAAAGGCCGGGTTTCATACGGAGGAAGGAGTATGCTGTTTCACCCATATGCCGAAAGAATTAAAGAACTCAGCAGCTACACTTCAGAGGATGACGGAGAAGGTCTTAGCCGATCAAAGAGGACGGAACGTGGAAATATACTTGGAAGAAATAGTAATAAAAAGCAAAAGTGAGCTGGACCTGGTTCAAGACGTTGAAGAAACACTACGAAAATTGAAAAGAGTAAACATCAAGATCGATCACTTCACGTCCTCGTTCGGAGTGAAGGAAGGAAGGTTTCTCGGTTATATGGTAACAAAGGAAGGAGTAAGAGCAGACCTAGAGAAAGTGCAGGAAATCATTCTAAGCCCCACCCCGAAAATCCTAAATCAAATTCGAAGTTTGTTCTTACAACTAACAACCATTAGCAAATTTATCATAAAAATGTCAGAATTACAGTACCTTATTCGCAAGGTCCAAATGAGATTTGAGATAACAGAAAGATCTGGCTGGACGAATGAAGCCGAAGAAGCCCTCTAAAGGATAAAAAGTAAATTGAACAAATTGCAAACATTGGCTGTTCCAAAGGAAGGTGAAATTCTGATGCTGTGTCTACGCCAAAAAAATGAGACGATAAGTTCTGTGCTGCTGGTAGAAAAGAAGGAATCCAAATACCTGTCTCCTATATGAGCCGACCGCTACAAGATATAGAGATATGCTACACCCAATGGAAAAGATGGTACAAGCACTAGTTCACACAACAAGATCCCTGAGAGCAATCTTTAGAAAACATAAGCTTAAGGTGATAACTGATAGACCAATGGAGGAAATACTGAAACTCTTCGGAAAAGAAGGACGATTAGCAAAATGAGCTACCGAGATACAGACACATAACATCTTGTACACCCAAAGAAAGGAGGCCGAAGGATCAATAGTGAAAAAGTTCTTCGATCAAGGAGAACAAGTACATGAAACACTAGATGCAAATGAAGGGGGAACGTTCAACCTAAACAAGATGCTTCAGGCAAAATCAACCACAACACCAAGGGCTTGGAGGTTATACTTAGGGAAAGAAACAATCGAAGAAGGTTCAGGTGTGGGGATAATCCTAATTAGTCTCGAGAAAAGGATGCATTCGTATGCCATTCGCTTGAAATTTAACACATCCGATGACATCATTGATTGTGAAGCACTATTGGCAGGGCTAGCCGCCTCTGTAAGCAAAGGTATGAAAGAATTGCATGTCTTCATGGATTCACCAAAGTTGGTTTCTCAGATAGAAGGAAACCATACACCAACAATGGAACAAGAGATGAAGTATAAGAAAGAAATTATGGATGCAATAGCCCTATTCCACAGGTTCCGGATCACGCATCTTCCAAAAATGTTAAACTCCAAAGCAGAGGTGTTAACAGGATTGGCAACCATAAAGTTAGAATTTCTCAATCAGGAAGTATCGGTGGGTATCAAAACAAGACCATCGGTGGAAGAGACAAGCATCAACAAGAAGGGAAAAGTAGCAAGCAATGTACCAGGTGCAAAGCCAAACTACAATTGGGAAGCTAGTGGGAGCAACTGAATGAACTTGTAATAGTAACATATATCTAGTAGCATTATGTAACCCATCCGAGGTAGCCATTTTCAAAGTGTTAGCTCACCTCGGAGGGCCCTTCTATTTTTATATCTAAGTATTTGATTTTTACCTTAGCATGATAAAGTCAAATTCTATTGGAAAAATAACAATGATGCAAACACGAAGCATGGTAAGCTCCTGATGGCTCGCTACCTCCGGATAGCAATAAAGGAACACACTTACCCCATAAAGATGAAACACTGATGAGGTATAGTCTCCCTCGGAACATCCGAAGGAGAAATACAACTTAGATACTGCTACTATACTAGCACGGGCTAAACCAAACAAACGCTCTGGAGATGCTGACTTGTCGAAGGACAAATCAGGTCTGGAGTCACCACTAGAATTCCAAAGAAGCTGGTATGTCGAAGGACATATCAGGTCCGGAGTTATTAGCTCCGTCCTAATGCAGCGGTGTCAAAGGACAATGAAACAAAGATACAGTCCTTGTGAAGGACCCCTGTCCTTGGAAGGACACGTAGCCGACAAGTTGTACCAAAAGAGAGCCCCACAATTATGTCTTGTAGCGAATCCCAAATAGTATAAAGGGAGGGCTCATTTCCCTAGGACGGGACACAACACCTTTTCGGACCATGCTTTACATTCTCTGCATTTATCTCATAATCATTGTACTTACTCTCCCGCCGGAGTTGGTCCCGGATTCACACCCTGAGGCGAGCTAACGGTGTTCTTTCTTATTTTCAGCTAGGAGACGAAGGACTATGCTCCGGAGGAACCAAGCTGAACTCGATCTTTATTACCACTGAGGTTACTTTTATCAAGCTCAAGCAGCCCACGTAAATTTACCTCAACATTTGGTGCCATCCGTAGGACACGACATCCCAATCTACCCAAAAGAAGGAGGCATGGTTGACTCGCAGCCTATGGAGGAGGAATTTCAGGGAGCGACGACAAGGGACGTAGGAACAAAAACCCATGGGGGGCCTACCAAACCAGTCCTACAAATGCAAAAAACCCTTTCTCTTTCTTCGGCCTTCATCAAGGAAAACACTGATGTATTAAGAACTATGATCAAAGAACATGACCAACAAGCCAAGATGAAAGCCACACCAAGAAAACTTGCCTATGCCGATTCTGACAAGGAGGCTCCGGCCGGGTCACTGGCCAAGGGATTCTCTGATCGATTTTCTCTTGAATCCTCTGGCACATCAGATACTCGCATGCAAACTCGCTCTACCATCAAAAGTCAGAAGACTCCCTCCAAGAATAAAGAGCCGACACACTTAATAAGGTCAAGAAGGTTGGAAGACCGGAGCACAACCCGGGAAAAGGCAAGAAGAGAAAGTTCCAAGTCCAGGAGAAAGAGGTCCAAACATCAAGAGACGAGTTCAAACTCTGAATATGACTAAGGTTCAGATGAAGCTTGTAAAGACTTGAATTCACCCTACAAAAGACCTAAACCCACTCCTTTTACCCAAAGAATCACTCATTTCAAGTATCATAAGAGGGCAAAACTTCACCGAAACATCAGGGTATATAAAGGAAATAAAGATCCGAAGGATCATTTAGGTATCTTTTTAGCGGAAGCTGAACAAGAAGAATGGCCGACACCCATTTGGTGCAAAATGTTCTGTCAAACCGTAGGAGGAGCAGCACGAAACCGGTTCGACGACCTGTACCCTAAGAGTGTAGACAGTTTTGAAGAGTTAAGTCAGAAGTTCTTGGAAGTATTTTCACAACAAAAAAGATATGCTAAAGACCCCACATAAATTCACTGCATCAAGAGGAGGCATAATGAGGGCTTACAAGCTTTCATGGACCAGTTCAAGTCTAAAAGTTCTCACATAAAGGGAGCCCCTCCGGTCCTGTATATCTCTGCTTTTATGCATGGTCATGGTCATCCGGAACTTGCCAAGAAGCTCAATGACAAAATACCCAAAAAGGTGGACGAAATGTTTGAAAGGGTCCAAGCCTTCATTAGGGGAGAAATGGCCAATGGGTCAGCAGAAATGGTCCATCCTCCTCAAGGGGACAAAGGATACGTTCGTCCGACATGGACTAGAGGACCTAAAAGAGACAGAAATAGGGGCGGCCCAAGGGAAGCACGAAGGAATATGGGGGTGTACACTCCTTATCCTAGAAAAGAAACTTTCACCCCGCTTACCAAGACTCTAAAAGAAATCCTCGCCATGGAAAGCGTAAGCTTCCTAGAACCACCGCCTTTGATCGGAACTCCCGAAAAGCAAAACTTGAATAAGTTCTGTGACTACCATGGGGACATAGGTCACAACACTAACAACTGTTATCAGTTAAAGAAGCAAATAGAGGAAGCCGTGGCCTCGGGGAAACTGGCTCATCTTGTGAAGGACATCCGCATTAGAAGGAATAATAGAAGGAAATCAAGACCGAAGGATCCTTGTTGACGAAGGAAGTTCATCAAAAATCATGTATGAACACTGCTTCCGAAACCTCGGTGTTAACATCCGGTCAAGACTCAGAAGATGCAGGATTCCGATGATAGGTTTTTCAGGGGAAACATTTCATCCCTTAGGAGTAATAGATCTTTGAGAAACTTTGGTAAAGGAAGGAAGAAGCAAGATGGTGCTAATGGAGTTTGCAATAATAAAATGTCGTTCGCCGTACAACATCATAATAGGAAGGACCGGAATGAGAAGCCTCAGAGCAATGGGTTCTACCATCCACTCTATGATCAAATTCTCCATTAACCAAGGAGTCGTAACAATGGAAACCAGTAGAGAGGCGCTACAAGAATGCAAACACCTGGAAAGGGTACAAGTATTATGGAAGGAGGTACAGTGGCGTAAACGCGAAGAACAAATGTCCAGGATAAGAGAACAAGTAATCCTAAGAATAAAAAGTAACTCTGGAATAAGGCCTACTTTAGATCCGATGTCACTTGAAAAAACATGGGGCCGAGAGAATGCAAAAGAAGCATTCACCATCAGCCATGAACATCTGGACCAGTATGTGACAATGGGAACCAATTTGACAACCAACTGCAAGCAGTTATTGGCGGATGTTCTATGGGAAAACATGGAGGTATTTGCATGGACCGGATCAGAAAGAACCACTGTTCCACGATTCCTCATGGAGCATCAACTAAAGATATACCCCCTTGCTAAACCCATGGTTCATAAGAGATGACCCATGGCATCAGAAGGAAGACTGGCATTGAAAGAAAAAGTGTTCCATTGGCTAAAAGAAGGACTAATTAGAAAGGTTCAATAACCTAAATGGATCGCCAACACAATACCAATTAAACTAGCTAGTGGAACTTGGAAGGTGCAAGTAGATTACTATAGCCTTAACAAAGTCTGTACCAAGGACATGTATCCCTTATCGGAGGAAGGTGAAGGGCTAGCATCTTTAAAGGGATACCCATACAAGTGTTTCCTAAGACTTCCGAAGGAATACAGCCAAATAAGAATGGCAGAGGGTGATGAAGAAAAAACCAGGTTTCATACGGAGGAAGGGGTATATTGTTTCACCCATATGCCGAAAGAGTTAAAAAAACTCTGTTGCTACGCTTCAGAGGATGATGGAAAAGGTCTTAGCTGATCAAAGAGGACGGAACATGGAAACATACTTGGAAGAAATAGTAATAAAAAGAAAAAGTGAGCTGGGTCTGGTTCAAGATGTCAAAGAAACATTAAGAAAATTGAAAAGAGTAAACATTAAGATCGATCCGACCATGTCCTTGTTCGGAGTGAAGGAAGGAAGGTTTCTCGGCCATATGGTAATAGAAGAAGGACTAAGGGCATATCCAGGA
>BQNB010056729.1:0-38542 GCA_026074375.1 Tanacetum coccineum
ATGTGTAACTACCTCAAATAAAATCAAACTTCAAAACTGTCCTAATTCAGATCTGATTGCACACCAAAATGTATCACTCTAGCTACCATACTTAGACATGCTTTCAGAGGCTAATGTTTACAAGATTATCCATATAAATATGGAACTTAACTACTGTAGAATTACTAAGCTTAATTCCACTTTTAAGTATAGGTTTTACCCTCACAAACATGACCTAAATCTGACCCGTATTTACTGATCTGACAACTTTTAGTGTAACCAACATTTAAATGACTTCCCGACTTAAAAACTTTCGAGGCCGGATTTTCTGGAAAGTAGACTCTTTTGGCTTATTCATAGGCTCAATAAACATATCAATACACGTTTTTATCATCTAGATATCAGTCGTTGAACACGACCAAAAATTCTGCTCAACCCTAAATCAAGTTTTAACGCAAATTTAACCTAACCAATTGCATGATCATGACCCTAATCAAGCCTTAATCATTCTATCATCATTAAATATCATTAATATTCTAAATTTTATGAAACCCTAGATCCATCAGTGATTTTGTTACATGAAATAAGAAATCAAACTAGGTTAGATCATTATTACCTTTACTTGATCCTAAAGACAATCTTCTTGTAACCCTTGATCAAAATTTTTGACTCCTTGTTCTTAGGGGGAGGGGGACGATCGGCTTAACAAAATGGGAGGAAGAATGAGACTAATCTTTTGGGCTTAAGGCTTCTTATCTTAGGGATAATAGTCTAACAAATCATAGCCCAACTCTAATTGTATTTTAAATAAAACATTTTTTATTTTCTTTTAAAACCGGACGCATCCTATATTTATTTATATATATATTTTTATTATTAATTAACTAATTTACTTCATTTCCTTAATTTTTTATAAAAACCTAAGCTAATTTGATTAAACCTTTTTACTTAAACGCTACTTACTAAACTTTCTAAATATAACTTTCATTTTACCAAACCACTTTCTATTTTTAAAAAGTTTTCTACAAACCTCTATATTTCACTCACTTATTTCATTTCTAAAATGCCACATTTCTCATAAACGCTTAAAACTTAATCATCCAACTATTGACGTAGCATTACATGCAATACGCCATTCCTTTCCATTATCACTAAACGTAAACAAATGGAATACTCACCACCAAACACAAACACACTCAAAATGATATTAAGCACATTACTTAACCCACTTAGCACACATAAATCACATTGCACAACACCTAAACACATAAAATGAACTCTTAGCCATTTCTAAAGGTATAAACTAACCTGCTCAAATCCCGGTTGTCACACTAGACACTTTGTGTTCGAGCACAATTACTTCTTTGACCATAAAGTGACATTTTTCCTAATTAAGGACAATATGAGATTCTTTACAATGTTGGAGCATTTTATCAAGGTCCTTTAAGCATGTGTCGAAAGAGTTTCTGAAGACAGAAAAATCGTCCATGAATACTTCGACTGATTCTTTGATCATATCGTGAAAGATTGCCAACATGCACCTTTGGAATGTGGCAGGAGCATTGCATAGCCCGAAAGGCATTCTCTTATAGGCGTATGTTTCAAAAGGACATGTGAATGTTGTTTTTTCTTGATCATTAGGATCGATAGGGATTTGAAAATATCAAACCATCGAGGAAACATAAATATTTATTTCCTGTGAGTCTTTCTAGCATTTGATCCATAAAAGGTAAGGTAAAATGAACTTTTGCGATTGCTTCATTGAGTTTACGATAATCGATGCATACTCGCCAACCCATAACGGTTCTTGTTGGAACAAGTTCATCATTTTCGTTGGTGACAAATGTAATACCACCTTTCTTTGGTACATAATGGATAGGACTAACCCAAGGACTATCGGCAATTGGATAAATTATACCGGTATCCAGGAGTTTCATGATTTCTTTTTTAACAACTTCTTGCATGTTCGGATTTAACCTTCTTTGTTTTTGGACAACTGGTTTCTTATCATCCAGAAGTTGTATCTTGTATTTGCAGACTGATGGGCAAATACCAAGAATATCTGTTGTTTTCCAAGCAAAGGCTTGCTTGTGTTTTTTAAGGACGGATATGAGTCTGTTTTTCTCTTCTTTTTTTGGATAGCTGAGATGATATGATAACAGGGAGAAAAGAGGGTTCTTCCAGAAATACATATTCCAGATTATCAGGAAGGTGTTTAAGTTCGAGATCCATAGGAGGTTCTCGTATAGGAGGTTCTTCGAGGGATGTCTTGATTTTTATAGTTTGCGTGTTGATGGTTGATAATTTCGAAACGTGGGTCTTCGTGTCGGAATCATAGTCAGAGTTTCATCAACATTCATTGCCCATAATAACATCTAATTCAGGCAAGATTTCCATCTTTGACGAAGGGGTTCATTCGATGAAAAGAAGATTTTTAACTGCCTTCGTCGAGAAGAGCGTCAAAATATTCCTCTAAGATTTCATCAATAACATCGATACTAAACAGGTGACATCGTTCGATTAAGTAGTGTCTTTACATTGCAAAAAATTCGATCTTGAAAGACATCATGTTCGTTCCAGTTCCAACTCCAAGAATAAGTTGTATTTGTATAACTCAAATAACCTGCATCCGGCAGTTTGTGTAATAAATTGGTCGTCACAAGATCTGTGTGAACTTGTACTATGCAACCTCCATTTCGATAAAACCAAATCAGCATAAAGGTGAAATTGTACGCAACTTAACGAGACATTATAATTTTATGCTATTCTAACAGGCGGTATTGGAATGACTCAATCCGTCTACAAATCTTACTGCTCATTTTTGCGGTAGTCGTTTTAAGAGTTCCGAGAGATAGTTTGGCATATAATGAATATGTCATAAGGTTAATGCTAGCACCAATGACCAGCAAGGCATTGCAATAGAACGAACTTCGTTTTGAACATTACCTTGGAATAATAAACAATTGGGATCTCCGAGTTTGGGTGGAAACTTTATTTTGAATCATTGCTGAACTTTCATCGCTTAAGAAAGCGGCAGAAATTTGTTCAATTTTGTGTTTGTTGCTTACATGAGTTCCTGAGAAACATCTGTCCATAGTTTTAGAGAAATTCCGCTAAGAACGATGAAAGAGGTAACATTGATTCGAACGGCGCGGATCATGTCAAGAAATTTTCCGTATTGGGCTTCCATTTTCTATCTTTTCTTAGTCGTTAGAGGACACCAGGATGTTTGGTTCGCATGGTTTTGGAGGGTAGGAGTTTCTTTAATGGGTTTTGGATTTTGAGTCTTTGTTGAGGTTATGTTTCTTCGCTTCATCATCGCTATCTGAAGTTGACATGGGTTTCGAATCAATTGGGTTAACTGGTGTAATTATAGGAATTTACCACGTTCATGAAATTAGGTCATTTACATGCCATTAAGGAGACTACGGAGTGGTTGATATCTTTTGGAGTGAGTGCCCTTTTGGGTTTGTTAGTGTTCCTTGGAAGGAATTAGAAGGTCGACCAGATGCTTGTCAACAAGTCTGTCGAACTGTCCTCAAATTTTTGGTTATGAAGCATGATGATTTTTGGCAACGGTTTTGAGTTGGGTTTTGAGATCCATAAACATTTCTTTGACAAAAGCGTTGGTTGATTGTTGAGATTTCATAAAATCGTTGAATTATTTTTGAAAATCGTATGGCTTATCATCGGTATTAGATTGGTAGTTGTCTCGGTTATAATCATTTCGTCCGCTTGAACGCCAATTATCGCGATTTGAGTCTCGGTCACGGTAATCATTGTAAAAATGAGTCTTAACAAAAAGGTCTTTGCATGAAGTGGCTTCTCTCTCATGGAAATCGGCATGTCAACCTCATCAACAAGAGATCGGGTTATCTTGTTTTTTTTTACATTAGACTGGAGTTCTTTGTACTGAGCATCCATTTTCAGAGTCATGGCATCCATTCGGGCCATAATTTTATCAATGTCAGAATTACTGCTACCTTCATCGGCGAAAGCAATGGTTTTCTTAAGAGATGATTTGGTTTTTTAATTTTTAGCCCAGTCGAGCTTGAGTAAGACTTTAATATTCTGATAGAAGCTGATAAGCTTGAACTTGGTTGATGTTTTATAGAGGAAAATACCAAACTGCAGCGCATTCGAACTTCTAGGGTTATTTCGCTAAGACCATGATAGAAGATTTTTATGATGTTGCCTTTGGACAGATTATGACCATGGCAGTTTCGGAGCATTTCTTTCACACGAAGCCAAGCATTGGTTAAAAGAATTGTTATTCATGTTGAGAGAAAGAACTCGAATTCTCCGATAGTCCTTCAAAAAGAGTCTGGGGGAAAGAATCTGCTAATGAAAGCGTTTTGAATGCTCGTCTGATGTTTTGAATTAGTTTTCCTTCGTTGAGTTCGTCCAACCATTATTTGCTTCTCTAGTAAGAAATATGTGAAACATCAATAGGCGGACTGCCTTCTCATTTATCTCCAAGTGTCTCTATATTTAACACATATCGCAGATTCTGATGAATTCATGAATAGTGTTTATGAGGATCGGTTTTTTTGGTTCTACCATCTAATTGGTTTTCCGTTAAACAAGAAGTCAATGGTTCTACCCTTTAATTGAAAACTCGTTTGTGGTTTCAGTAATAGTGATTGTGGAACCAGGAGTCAGAGCGACAACATGGTCGGCAGCCCACATGGGTTCATCATCTATTGGATCGTAATTTTGAAGAATATTAAGAAAGTGACGGAAGTGAATATGATGTTAAGACTGGAGGTTGACTATACACGGGTTATTAGTTGTTGATATTCTTTGATTCGTAGGAACTCTATCTGTATCGACAATGAAGTCTTTTAGTATTCAGAGTACTTTTCCGTTACTCCAATTAACGGTTCAACAAGTTTCAAATTGGAAGCACGTTTATGCAACCAGAGAGAAATTGTTTGTGTCAGTTTGCCAGAAAACTGTACGGCGATTTTTTAAAAAGAATGGGAGTTAAAGTAATTTTCCATAGTTGACTATAGAACAGCTTAAAAAATCCCCGGCAGCAGCTCAAAAACTTTTGATTTGTGTCCAAAAGAGCTTTAAAACTTTTATAATGCGACAAAAATACTGATTTTGATAATGGAACACACTGAAAAAATATAACCCAGCGAATTAGCAAATGACTCTTTTTTAGGTAAGACCAGGTCGATCCACAGGGATTTGAGTAGTGTTTAAATAATCAAAAAGAAAAAACATTAACTTGATAAATATCTTTTTTTTACCAATTATAATAAGACAGATTGACTACTCGAATCAGTTGAAAATAACTTACTAAGCGATGTGGAAATATGAAAGAACCACGAGAGATGAAACCTTAGTTTAATAAAAAGATTTTTTCTAGTCAGCAAAACTTAACTCAAACTTAACTCAACTTAACTCAAAACTTTATATTTAGTTTAACTACACCAAATGTGTCCCACTCAATTAATAAAGTTACTAGTATAATCAAAGCTTATTTGTTTAAATCAATTCACGAAAGTGGATTTTCTTCCGGCACAAACGATAAAATATCATCAGACGAAATCTATAAACGACATAGATCATACATGTCTTTCGACCTAAACCATATGACTATGATAATCTAAGTTGTAAGTAAAGATGAGACAAGATAAGACATAATGATGGATCTTTCAACATATCTGCTTGAGATCAAAGGGATCATGATCAATACCTAAATGCTTATTCATTAACGATAACATCACCGAGTAATCATGCGAGACTAATTTAGCTTCTCTATGGCTAAAACTGTTCATAAACAAAAGTAGATTTAACATTACTTCCATTAATTTTCAATAACTAAGTTTGAAATAACCGTTTTTCATTCTTGATCGTATAGATCTTTATTCTTCAACCAGGTAGTGGTGTTTTGGTGTTTATATAAGATGAAGGATAAGAAGGATATGAATGTGAGCTGTGTTTTTGATTGATGAGAGACGAATGATTTAGAGAGTGAAATTTCAAGTCCAGTAACATATATATGCTGCAATTTTAGAGTGAAAAATTAGCGGCGACCACACAAAATATATAGTGAGTCGCACTTGTGATTAAATAGCACTGGCATTAAATTTTTTATTGAGAAAGTGCGGCGCCCACAAAATATTGTTCGGGCGTACTTACAGGCGTATAAATGCAGTAGCATTAAAGTACTTCAAAACATGCTGTTTTTTTTTTATAATTATCATATAGGAAGTGTCGACGCACCTAAAGGATAATGAAGCTACGTTACATATGAGTTTAAAGCCCGTGTTGACTTTCATTTGACTTGAAGTTAAGTGCGGCACAATAATTTTTTGAAGTGCGGCGCAACATTTGAGCGCCACTAAAGAGCATTATTTGTGTTGACTTTTTCTTTGAATGATACCTTCTTTATCGTGAGAATTTGGTTTGATTTTGTTGTATATAGCCTTAGGATGTCTTCAAGTAAACATGCAAGCAATTTAGCTTATTTAAGTATAGCAAAGTTCATTAGAAAATGAAAGAATTTATACGAATAACTCCAATAGAAAAACAAGTATATAATTTGGGAGCAGTTATCATTACCCACCTAATTACGTCAGTACAAATAATCACATTTAGAGTCTAAGGCTCAGACTTCAAACAAAACAAGCGCTTATAGTGGAGGCATCCCAATCTTTTGATTTTCTTGCATATTAGGCGTGTAATTGGTTGTTTTGTTTCTGTCTTGTGGTATTTGCGTTTCGATTCATATTATTGTAAATTTGTCAAATCCCGGTTCTATGCAGCAATTTAGTAACATGAATTAACTTATGGAATCAAGTGCTAGGAAATATTCATCAAATACCAATAATTTTTATTGTTTTTCACAAACGAAGGAGACTTGCGTCACAATTTGTATACGTGACCCGTCCACCACCACATCCTTTGATAGTGGGTCAGGATTTTCCCGACTGTCGTTCAAACGCCCCAGGCCCCAGCAAAAACTTAAATGAATTTTTAATTATTATGAAAATAAAACTTGCCTAACCCTTCTAAAATATGGTAATCTTCTGTAAAAAATCAGCAAACCACATGAGCTGACATAACACATCATCCCTATCTTTTATTGCTTTCCATAGAGTTCTCAAACTTATTAAATAGTTTTTATTTTCATTCACACCATGGATTTTACAACATGGTTGGTAGTTTGTACTCAATGAGTCATGTTGATTACAAGTTTATACGTTTGATGAGGAGAAGAAGCTTGAAGCTTCATAGGAAGTTTCAGTAGGACGATTCTTGGAGGACAAATTAACTCAATTATCGCACGTTTCTTACTTCAATCTTGAGCAAACCAGGGGAGTACAGTTTCTTTTCACTTGAGTATTTTCTTTTTCCTATTAATTCTTTTTAAATGGGTACTGTCTATAGGGATAATAGAGGATAATTGTTCAACTAAATTGTTAAAGTGGGGAAATAAGCCTTAGAAAGCTATTCTTTACATTGCCATCTGCTTGTCCTTAAAATGATGGGTAATATATCGAAACATAGCCAAATAATGAGGAAAATTGATACCCAAATTTAACAATATATTTATGATACATACCACCTAAACCAAGAGTATTAAGAAGCGTCTCATGGATAGGAAAAATTAAATAACTAGCACAAAACCCCTCAAATTCCACCACCCAAAAATGTAAGGGTTCTCCTAGAATATTATACCTTAGCTTGAGTTCGATTTAAGTCAGTTGACAATCATATGTGTCCCTAATTCCGTCGTTACTGATGTGTAATTGCTCTGGTTTTTGTCGTCTTTTCTGAAACATTGGTAATGGTTACTTTAGGATTATGAGAGTGTACCGATAGTATATTAAATTCTAGAACTTGTTTTTATGATGCATCCCAAGACCGCATAGTAAGTATTAGGATTTGCTTGATAAGAGGCATTAGGGATTAACCCATGTTTGAAACCTGTAATTGTTTATGATGGTGTTAAACTGATCATATAATATCCCACACCCATGCCCTGCACTCACCTTTATGGCATGGATACCCCTAGTACTAACCCTGACGAGCCTATCCGTTATTTTCACGGTTCTCGTAAATTTCTTGTTGGATTCCCGATCATTAATGAAGAGGCATTGTCTAAACCCTTAAACCCAATCGTTACACCCTAAACTTTTCTTAGCATACCTTGTTATGAACTCACCTTGCAGTACATTATTAAGTTTGACCCAATTTAATTACATTGAGTACACGTTGACTAAGTTCCTTTATCCTTTTTAAATACTGTTTTTTGGGACTATTGGGATTCCATGGTAGTATATATTTCGCAGAAGAATATAGAAGAAAGTTAAGACTAATACCCCCATATCCTTGTTAGATATCTCCATGATAGTTTTGATCCACCTCAAATCGGACATTATTATCATGAGTCCGACATTCAATCCGGAATGTAAAAAATACTTCTTAACTTGGGATGGAAACAAAAAAATAACTTAAAATGTAAAATATCGAGACATAGTAAAAGCTCAAGTGGTAGTGGGTACGTGTTTGTAAACCCCAAGTGCTGTAGAGCTTATGGTATAAAAAAAAAATAAAAAAGAAAAATAAATAGATTGATGTAGAGTTTGTGTAGAAGTTTGTATACTCTCCGTCCTGAGTCTTACTTGGGCAACCAAACCAAAGCGTGTATTCGTATAAATAAATAGATCAAACCCTTCCACTCCAATTACCCAATCACCAAATGTATCCCACTGTTTCCGTTATCCATTTATAATGATAACTAACACCACACCCCAAACCATTTAAAAGAACCTCTTTGATAGTACGTGAAATAATTCTTTAGCGTCTAGCGGTGGAGGTGTTATCCTTTACCAAGCCTATGGTAATTTATAGCCCTAATGACATGTAACTTGAGTTGTTTGATTTTATCTAATTCCCATATATTTTATAGGATTGATATTATACACCCAGTGAATAGAGGAGAATCACAAACACTTATGTAGGTTGTTAGTATAATTACTATTCCGATCTATCGATAAATACGAGTCTTAGAAAGGTTGAGCGTGATGAAAAATACTTTTCAAGACTAGAGTAAAATGACCCTCATATTACTTTTGTCATGTAGAAAAGCGCCATATTACTTGAGGACAAGCAAATCCCAAGTGTACAGGGGTATTGGATTAGGGTTCCATATTTTAATACACTTTTCAGGGTACATTTGAACCCACTAAATTCATGCATTTAAGCTCAAAATAGTACTTAATCATTCCTTTTCACGTATTCAGCATTTGGGAAGTGCATTTTGAGGAAAACACGTGACTTGGGCTCATTAGAGAAGAAAGGATCAAGACTACAAACCTACACCAACATCTTCTTATGAATTTCTACTTTATAAGCTGAAGAGCCGGCGTCGCAGGTATAAAGCGAAGCCATCGGCTAATCTTCTTTTGACGGCGTCAGAGATTTTGTCGATGGCTTTCATAATGTATCCAGACCTAATTATGACCCTAGCAGATCTAGATAAAGATGATTCATTCAACGCGCCGCTGTAAAGATATAGATATATGTTTTGATCATAACCCTTCATACGAACACGAATTTAGACGATTCAAACCACTGTTGCTTCATAACGAAGAAAATCTACACACTTCGCTAAAAATGCTGCGGAAAAGGATGTAATAGCATGGATTTAGTTTAACCCTGATGATATAAGACTTCACTAGGATGATGCAAGCTCACCTTTATAGGAATATAGGATTGGGAATTGTCAAATACGATGAAGGGTTTATTCATACTCTAAATACTTTACCTCCTCTACTTTAAAATCACCCTAAACCTTAAGGTCATCCTCTCATAACTTTAGCTTATATATTTGAAGTACCTACTTTCTTTTCATGTCTTCTTCTCATCTATCACGACATCCTCTAAATTATCCTAAAAACACAAAATCACCTCAACCGTACTCATTCCTCCAACCAATATACTTGGATCACCTACCTTTTCCTCATTCCTTCAACCTATACACTCAAAGTACCTACCTTATTATCTTGTCTACTTCTCACCTCTCATGATCTTTTCTAAACTATCCAAGGAACACACAATCACCTTCACCTTTATTTCTCACATCTTCTCCTCATACCTCAAACCTATATACTCAGAGCACCTATCCTCTTCTCATTCCTCCAACATATATACCCAGAGCACGTACCCTCTTCTCATGTCTTCTTCTCAAACCTCCAACCTATATGCTCCAACCATAATCCACACTATACCTTTTTGCTTCGACAAAAGGGGGAGAAGGGAGTGTAAACGAGTAACTTTTAAACTCTACTATGTGCTATAGTTTACATAGTTTGTCATCATCAAAAAGGGGGAGATTGTTAGTGCAAATATTACGATATTTAATCTATACGATCTCTTTATGTTTTTGTGATGACAAACATGTAACTTGTAATACGTAACGTAAAGTGTGCAAGTTACTTGTAATCATAAATCATCAATGCATACATGCATCAATAACACTCGATGTCTCAAGTCTGCATCAACACCGACATTTGTTTGCCCCCGACGTAAATCACGTAAGGTATGTACAAACAAATTAAACTTGTAGGATGATCAAAGAAAAATATTTTTTTCTTAACCATTACATTTCTATAAAAGTATTTTTCACAAAAATAAATAAACACAAAATATTTTTTAATAAAATAAATGTTTTATTTAAATATAAAATTTGAAATCTGGTTTTCCCCTCAAAATGGAAGCTTCTATACCAGATACAACATTTCTCACAAAAAAGTAAACTACATTTCATAAAGCACAAACCTATGCCCCAATATCTCTCTATAGATTAATGGGTCATCCTCATATCCTAAGACTCATAAGAATCATTGCTTATGTTTTCAAGAGTCAGGTGAATTTTATAATGAAATGCGTCTCATTATCAAACACATTCCTTACAATCGATAGACTTACAATCCATCACTTCACAATAAATCCCCTCACATATAAACCTTGGTCCTCACATCTCGCATACGTCTTGTCTCAAATTCTTAGACGATTCTTCTCACTCCTAAAACGTTTCTTCTCTCTTCTAGTAGTCGTTTCACTTCTGATAGTCTTTCTACTTCTAAAGTTTCTTCGAACTTCTAAACGTTCCTTTTCACTTCTAATAAGTCTCCTCATCTCTAACGTTTCTTCTCACTTCTAAACGTTTCTTCTCTCTTCTAATAGTCTTGTTACTATTAGAATCTTCCTATATCCCTTGACAACTTAATTATTTCATCCGAAATATTTAAGTAATTTGCGAAATGCAAATGTCACTCATTCGCAAAACTCTCAATTTTCTAGAAAGTGAAGAACATAAAGAAGATATTCTATCTTCAAGTGTTATTGAGTCGCCACAATGTTGAGTCTCTCATTATTCTTCCACCTTGAAAGAACCACTACCTCATTTCACATCCCACCTTTGTTCCTCAACATTGTCAACCAACAAAACACCAAACAAACCTTTAAATTCCCAATCATCCACCTTTGTCTCGATAGGATCACATGCACATCAATTGTTAGTGCAAATGATATATCAATCTTTTCTATCAACCTCTCGTCAACACGTTCCTTCTTTAGTATCGCTCATCCTTTCTCACTTCTCGGCTCTATGGAATCATTTTCATTCATATACAAGAGCACATCGCCTCCATCCTTGTCTTATTTTTCTTTTTATCCTTTTAAAGTTTATATATATATATATAAAAAATTGACATATTTCGCCAAGATATTAAATGTTATTTGTCTACTTTTAAAAGGTCATTTTCATAATATTTTTGTGTTAATCAATAAACGAATCTCATTCTTGTTTATTAAAAGTCGGTCTAATCTTTGTCCTTAAACATATGTCTTGAGTCTTTTAATTATATCATTTAGATTGTTGATTTTAAAACAATGATTGCATGTGTTTAGCTTCTAACTTTCTCTTAAAGTGTCATACTTTAAAATACTAACGCCAAAAATGCATGTCTAGTCTCCCAATAATATCTCGCTATATATATATATATATATACGTGTGTCTGTGTGTGTGCACTTGTCTACAAACTTTGTTTTGTAGCACACATCCATATCTTGATTCCTTGGTGCCCCAAAAAAAAGGGAGCTTACACCGAGGGGGAGCACTTTCAAGCGTCCTACACATTTAAATTGAATTCATCGAACGTCTTAAGTTTTGATTGAAAATTATTTGATCCATGGATCCGTTAGAGTCCCTTTTCAAGGAATAGGGATGCAATAAGCAAGGGGGAGCTAGGAGATATGTTGTTAAATAACATGGATTTGGTTAAACGGTGATGATAGAAGATTTCACTGGGATGATGCAAGCTCACCTTTATAGGAAGATAGGATTGGGGATTGTCAAATACGATGAAGGGTTTATTCATACTCTAAATACCTCACCTCCTCCACTTCAAAGTCGCCATCAACCTTGAGGTCCTCGTGTCATACCTTCAACTTATATATTTGAAGTACCTACTTTCCTTTCATGTCTTGTTCTCATCTATCACAACCTCCTCTTAATTATCCAAGAAACACAAAATCACTTCAACCTTATTTCTCACGTTTTATTCTCATTCCTCCAATGATATACCTAGAGCACATATCATCTTCTGATATCTCTTCTCATATCCACGTAATACCTTTTTGCTTCGACAAAAGGGGGAGAAGGGAGTGTAAACGAGTAACTTTTAAACATCACTATGTGTTATAGTTTACATAGTTTGTCATCATCAAAAAGGGGGATATTGTTAGTGCAAATATTACGATATTTAATCTATACGATCTCTTTATGTTTTGGTGATGACAAACATGTAACTTGTATTACGTAACGTAAAGTGCGCAAGTTACTCGTAATCACAAATCATCAATGCATACATGCATCAACAACACTCGATGTCTCAAGTCAGCATCAACATTGACATTTGTTTGCACCCGACGTAAATCACATAAGGTATGTACAAACAAATTAAACTTGTAGGATGATCAAGGAAAAATATTTTTTCCTTAACCATTACATTTCTACAAAAGTATTTTTCACAAAAATAAATAAAAACAAAATATTTTTTAATAAACGAAATGTTTTATTTAAATATAAAATTTGAAATCTGGTTTCCCCCCCAAAATGGAAGCTTCTATACTATATACAACCTTCCCCACAAAAAGACAAAAAGTGGAGCGTAGTCTAGTGGCAGCCCCCTTATAGGGTCGGTGGCCCCCTAATATATAAGGGGCCGCCGGGACCGTCGTTTCCAGACTGTCAGCTTTCAGCTCCTATAAATAGTGGGTCATCTCCAACTGATTTGATAACCCTTTTGCATGATTTTCTTTTAGTTCTTTCTCTCTCTAGATCTTACTAAATCTCTATAAATCTTTGATCATTCAACTTGGTTAATCTTGTTTAAATGTGATCAAATCTTTTATCCTTTCCTTCTTTTTTCAAGTGCAAGAGAAGAACTTCGGTCATCTTCAAGATCCGAAGTTATGTAGTTTAGTTAGTCCATTTGTAACATTTGTTACATATAGATCGAGTCCATGTCTTCCGATCTTTAGTAGTGTGTAGATCCAAATGATGTATATATTTGGGATAGGTTGATTGTGGGTTGTTAGTATGTTAGGGCTTAAAATAAATTAGTGAAGTGGTAAATTGGTTCTAGCTAAGATTTGGACTCGACATCTAGCTTAGTGTCTGAAAATAATGTAAGCAACGTGGTTTATGTGTTTAGGACATAAAACACAAGGTTTGTTATGTTGGGCCATAAAACATAACAGGATTGCTTATACCCGAAGAAGAACTCGACATCTAGCTTCGTGTCATAAAATAATGTAAGCATGGGTATAAGGTTTTCTCTGCCGAAAGGGAGCTTGTTGATTAGTGAAGTAACTCTCGAGTTGAAAATACTCGATAGTGGAGTAGGGTAAAGAGAGCTTCGTGACCGAACCATGTAAATTCACCGTGTCAGGTTTGCAATTTTCTTTTACCTTTTTGCTTTACTTATTTCTTTACATTACCGCTGTTACTTTTAATATTTGCATTATGTTCATAATTTGTAATGTTTTGTATATATTGTTAGTAAAGTTAATTGATTATAGTTTATAATTCTTGTTTCCTATTGCTTCTTGTTGATGGATGTGTGCGTTAGGCTCTAGAAAACCAGCTTTTGTCTGTATCGCTGTTGATATGTCTAGGGAAACGTGATTGTGTAGAAAGGATACCATGGGTAACAGTCTTCATACTACCTTACCCCTTATATGGTTGATCCCTCTTAAGATATTTCAATTGCATGTAATATACTCTTAGGGGCCTTGTAATAGTCTTCATACTACCTTACTTGTGCATTGCCCTAACGGAATATTACATAGACGGCGGGTTCGTGTAATCCGTTCATGAATTAGGAAATACTTACACATTACATCTCAAGTGTGACAAAGCAATAGGTAGAATTAGATAGCTAGCAAGGAGTAGTGCATCCCAGGTGAATACGCTTCATTGTATAATTGTTATTTAGTTTATTAGTAATTAATTAGCTTAAAACCAAAACCTCTCTAAAACTAGAATTTACTTGCTTTCATTAAATATAAAAACACAAAAAGAATCTTCCTTCAACCCTTAGACCTTAGTGAACATTCGATCCGGCCTTCACAGTGCTATTCCCCCCTAGAGGAAAATAACAACCCCTGAGCCTTGCCTATACTACACTACAATGGTTAGGTATACTGCCTAGGGAGTTGTAAAACTTCTTGTAGAAGTCCCTTACGACAACCGCATCAACCATTCACCATGATAATAGAAAAAGACCCAAATGAGACATTTTACAAACATGTGTTCCACTATTAATCAGAGTAAAACATGTTCAGGTCCCCATAAAATCACAACCGCAACCATTACAACATTTGAAAAACTATTCTTTCAAAATTAAAGACATTGTTTTAGAACAACTTAAGACCTTGTTTTTGAAAGACAATGAACACACAAGTAGTCTTTCAACAAATCCATCACACACACGACACCTTCACGCCATCGTTGCCTTCATCCTTGGTTACCTGGGATAAAACATGTTTAAAACGTCAACAACAATGTTGAGTGAAATTCATAGAGTTTAAAATAATCAATAAGTAATAATCTTTGAACACATAATTAGTTCTCGGGAAAACATTGCAACGAATACAATGTATAACAATCTCTTTTCTTTCACGCAATAAGCTCATGACACCGAACGTTAACAATACATATGTCATTTCATATGTTAAGGTGCCCCAAACAAGGTATTATTGTCATATACCAACTACTTCTAATAACAAAATGTTTGTTTGACAGGGTGTTCACAAGGATTCATACCCCGGACAGGGTTGTCAAACCCAATAGATCTATTTAATGCATTAGCGTTCACCTCATAAGGCAATTAACGGTTCATGAAATAAGGGACTTCGACAATAGCTACTTATACGAAAACAATCTCATAATCGGGTCTAGCATACCATAAAATCATATGTGTTTGATTTTATAAAACAAACATGTATCCCCCTCGTGGGTTTAAAAAAATCAAAAGATTTAAATGCGAGGATATGAACTCACTTTAAGCAAAAGCTCCAATTCAATCAAATCAACAAGCGCAAATAGCTTCACGTCTTAACCGCGACCTATATAATACATATATAGCGGTACGTGACTAAAAGTATAATAACTCATATAATGCATACTTGCATCTATATATATCACTATTACGTATATACAATCATATACTACAATCTCCAAGTGCGACGCAAAACATTTCACTTTGACGCACTAACAATATCACAACGTTTTCCACAAAGTTTCTATTTTTAGAAAGTTACCGAAAGTAAGGATAATATAATCCGAACTTCATATTTCGTTATCAATTAACTAACATTACAAACCCTTTGCTCATTATAGACTATATTCAAAAGTTTACGCAAGTTTGACTTTCAAAAGTCAAACTTCGTAGTTGACTTTTACCCCAAAAATAACCAAACTTGACTCGGCCGTAAAACGTTCATTATTAAGAGTTACGTGACGATCCACCTAGCGAAACGTAGCTAAAGGCGAACACTATCACTTTTCATTATCAAAAATAACTTTCAAAAATTTCTCGACTCGCTACGAGTTAGTCAAACTTTCTGGTCAAACTTGGTCAACACAAAACCTATTAAAACGACATTTTTGACATAATCCGACTATCAAAACATGCTTAACTATCCTATTTAAGCATACCAAAACCATCAAACTTTGGTCAATAACCAAATACACTTTCAATAATTTCCGCACTTGAATCTTATAGCAATAATCATAATACACGCAATATAATCAATTTAATCAACACAAAAACATAACTAGAAGCTCACAATGCTTATAAGAAAAATCAAATATGGTTTCCCTTGCTTCTTTGAAATTGGACGAACCCCAAACAACCCAAACAAAACCTTTTTCGATCAAACCTCTTGCTAATAACAACAATCTAGCACTTTTAAACATCGCTTTATACTCGAAAATTGCAAGAACAAACAAAAAATCTAACTTCTTCAAAACATATTGCATGTAGGATTTTAATAGTGGGATTTGTAGGCCTTGAAACAAGGATTAATAATATGTAAACGGATTTAATTGCATGTAAGAAAATTGACCGGAAAGTGGTGGTGAAGGATTAGCCAGTCGTGGAGCTAGGGAGGAGGAGGAAGAAAAGAATTTTTTGTAAAGAGTTTATGTGTGTGTATAAGTGTCCTATTTATAGAAAACCACTTTGGCAATTTGGCAATTCTAGTCCCTCTTTCTCACTAGTCCTTCAAAGTTAATACAAAAGTGTTTATTTCGTTAATAAAATCGGTCAAAGACTCGGGTCACACCATGTTAGTAAATATTTTAAATTCGTCCCACTATTTTTTCTTTAAAACGTTTAATAAAACGTTAAATCATGTCAAACACGACCTTTAAACACGGTTTTTACAAAAACTCGGGGAAACGCCGTAAAATACAAAAATAACTTAATCACGCTCTTAGAGCGGCAATATAAAATTTTCTGACTTTCTTAGACGCTAAAAACAAATAGAAACTCAATCACGGCTTGAAATTGCCCTATAAATGGAAATTTTTCATCAAACCTTATATAGTATAAACAACTATAATTAATTACGTAGCAAAATAATTATCTCAGCTCAGGATAAACGTTGACCTGAAACTCGGGTTGTTACACATGTTAATGGTTTGTCTTAGATATCAAAAGATCCTTTTAACATATTTGAGGTGTTTTTTGGTTAGGCATGCCTGATAACGCGTACATACAAATGTCGCAAAGGCAATGTCTAGTCGACTAGCAGTAAGATACATAAGTCCCCCAATCATACTACGATATTTAGTTTGATCAACTTGGGTACCTTGTAAATCGGCATCTAGTTTGACAGTACCCATTGGTGTGCTAATGGTATCACATTTTTCCATCCCTTGTTTCTTAAGAAGATCCATAGTATATTATGATTGACATATAACGATTCCTCGGGGTGATTGATGAACCTAAAGTCCGAGAAAGAACTTCATTTCACCGATCATTGACATTTCAAAATTATCTTTCATTAGTTTTGCAAATCTTATTAAAAATACTGGTTTTGTTGACCCAAAAATTATGTCATCGACAAAGATTTGAACTAATAAAATATCATTGTCACACCCTGCCAAGCCGGAAACACGAGGCGTAACATCATGGATATCATCACAACACAATGGTGTCAACAATAGAGAAACACTAAATGCATAACTAAGGAATAAAGACACAATGTGTCATGACAATACCAAAAACCAAAAGAACGACATCTTGTATTAATGAAAAAGGGTCTCACCAATACAAGAACAATATCTCACGAACCTAATAAAATCAAATAACATTCGACAAAATCCATGCAACAAACATAAACAAACTCAGGAGCGAACTCCAATGCAATCCTAGCGGTCGTTCTAGCCACTTCTCTTAACCCTAATATTCTCATGAAGCTCACCTGAAAATGATGCTTAAATACGTCAACACAATGGTTGGTGAGAGTCATAGGTTTAAGACACAATATAAATCCAATTAAATCATTACTGTGATAAATGAAAACACTGCATGACAGTAAATGAACTACCACATAAGCTAGCAAGTAAAACGAAATAAATCCATCCAAACAATTCCATTCACACCAAATAAGAGTGTCTCTATCCGCAAAACTACTCCAATGATTCACTAAGCCTGAAGCATTACCAAAAAATCTACTCCAATTGATCCACTAAGCCTTGGAGCATACCATAACCCACTTAATTGGTATCACTAAGCATGGGAGCGTATCACATCACAAGACATTGTAGCAAATAACATATATTAATAGCACAATAAAGTCCATGCATCACTTTAAACACATTATCACAGTAATCAAAACATTTTCATACTAGCATCATTCCCATCCCAAGTTTAAAATGAAGTAAAAGTGGGACTATAAAACTCACCTTTGCTTAGCTCTCAAAAACTTCCAACAAGGCTTCACAAATAACTAGCACAAATCTAAGCAACAAAATACTGTGTTACACGCACGCTACTAAGCGAAAGTTATGTACTGTAACACTTCATATGATGGATGTCTAATAGTTTTATTAAGCTATCATGGGTCACCTTGGACACATACCCAACTAACCACTTCATTAAAAGTTTCACTAGTTAATCACAATCGTACACACTTCAGGAATTTTGACGTGATTTATCGCATTCAAGATCCCTGACTTAATGACCTCATAATTCAACCCAAAAATCACTATAAGGGAGATAAATGAATTCAATTTTTTAAATAGGGTTTCTTACTTCTTCCAATCTTGACCTAAAATCTGACATAAAACTCAGCCTTGGACAACGAATCTTGTTTGAATTATTTAAATACCTTCCACTTACTTTTAGTTCATGAGAAACCTATGGGGTTTGAAAGTAGACTCTCTGTAGATAATTTTAGGCTTTTGAAAATCATTAAAAGCTATTCGGATGATCAAGTTATGACTCTCGCAAGATGACCCTTCTAAACTGCCAACAATTTAACTCCGAATTTACTAACCCTAAAACCCTAATTACACATGATTAACTTCATTAATAATATAAAAACGATTTTAAAAGATAAAACCCTAATTTATTTTCATGATTAAACCTAATCCATCATGCTTAGATTACAAGAATTAAAATAAAAACTAGAATTAAACAAAGAATTAGAAAATACCTTAAACCCTAAAAAATTTCTTCTCTTTTTTTTCTCTCTGGATCGGTCGAGCAATAGGGGAGGAGGGTTATGGGATTTATTTTGTATTTATAGGCCCCCAATTAATTATAGATAATATCTAATTAGAGTTTGTTTCCTTTTAAAACTCTTTTTTTTCTTTTCTTTCCCCTTATCCTCTTTAAATTCGTTTTTACTATTCATCTATAAAAAAATATTTTTATTTATTTATTTATTAATTACTTAATTATTTGCTTTACCTTAAGTTTTTATAAAAACCTAAGCTTATTTGCACATACCTTTTTGCTTAAACGCAATTTACTAGACTTTTAAAAATAATTAACTTTCCAAAAATACTTTTCATTTCACAAATTCACTTTCTAAAAATAGAAAGTCTTCCAAAAACTCTCATATTTTAACAAACTCATTTCTTTCACAAATGACACACTTCCCATTTTAATCCATCACCTAGACATCCACATATTAACCAAAACAATTCTCTCAAAATACCCAATCAATTCCATTATCACTATAAGTGATTAAAATGAAATTTCTCCATCAAATAACTCATTTCTCTTAACTTAACCTCTAAAACCTAAACTTATCTTAAATTACTAACACAAAAATACGTATACGTATAATTACTTACACAATTAACGCGAAACCGCTTCAATCACCGAAATCATTTCCTTGTCACCAAAAGTGAACGAAATGAACTTCACAAAATTCAACACAAAATCCAATCCCAATGAGACGATCACGCTCAATGGATTGATTATCAAATCTCACTTATCCCACATAAACAAATATAAACACGTATAACACATAACCATACATTACAACAGATACATTTAGGTTAACACTATGGTTTGACCAACCTGCTCAAGTCATGGTTGTCACAGTATCCCCACCTTGAGAAAATCTCGTCCCGAGATTTAACTACTCGAGGCATTAGCACTATCGACAAACAACTAAGGACACTTAGACCTCATTTGATCCTTGCGTTCCCAAGTAAGCTCAGGACCACGCTTCGAATCCCAATGAACTTTCACTAAAAGTCTTGTCAACCTTAATCTCATCCAACTGCTAATGACTTTGCTTACCCTCATAAGGGTGCAATTAGCAACACAACAACACAACACGAAAAGAAAAATATGACTACCTAAACCTCGCCCGTAAGGAAACTCGTTAAAAACCTTAAGTTGTGTAACAACGTCATTTACAACCCGGTCTCGCAACTCATCAAACAAGAATTGTCTTGAAACCAAGTTATAAGTTGTTACAAAGCTCAATGTATCTAAAGAATCCACGCAAATTCAGGTTTACTCAAACTTTCAGCACCTCCCAATCTAATTTCCGATACTTAGCTCATAAGACAGAATTCTCAACCGAACTATAAGCCCAATCCATCCAAGGATCTCAAATGGTCCTACATAACTCGGTTCTAACTTGTCTCTTTTTCCCAAACGTACTACACCTCACCAAGGTGAGACCTTGAACCACCCATAACCTACCAGCATTATTTCAAAAGTTTCCCACTTCTACCAAGCAAACTCTTTCGACAATTTAGCTGCCTCAAGCCTTTCCTATATTACCATTATCTTGTTGGTTATTTCTTGTATCAAATTCGATCCATTTAACTCACTCCCTCCAGTTACGGCCCATAAAACGGTAACCTACATTCCTTTGCATACCATGTTTCAAATAAAGCACATCCCTACTCGAATGATAATCCCCACCTTAGGAAAAACTCATCTCACTAAAAGATAAGTATCCCAACTACCTCTAACATCCACCATACACGTCTTAAGCATAGCTAGAAATGGGGTAACTTAGTCAGTCCATTGACTACACCTGAATCGCATCGTATCCAGTACTCCCATTTGGTGACTTGACAACAATATCCTTAGTTATCCTTCCCCACTTATACTCGGGTAACTCAGGTTGTAGCAACAATCCTACAGACCCTTGATACTCAACCATCGATTAGTTAACCTAAAACTACTCAAAATCATATCCACTCTAGGATGGATAGAATACTTTGTCATATACGCCTCTTCAATAGCCAAGGTCCTTACATCTCTCCAAATGGAGATCCGAACCTTGTCTAACCAATATGAACCACTCTCCATCTCTTTTCACACTCGTTGGTCCAAGCCACGTAACATCTCATGTTGACGCGTTCTTTGCTTTGGACGTCTTATCTTATACCACCAACATGCTTTCTCGATCTTAGCTTGGATCATTATATGTTAATCCAGATCTCATTCTTGGCTTTACTCTTTTTCCTACTCCATGATTCAACAACTACATTTGCCTTTCCCAGATGGTACTTGGCCTCAAAACCGTACTCACTAAATAACTTCATCCATCGACTCTGCCTCATGTTCAATCCTTCTGATTGAAAGTGTGTTGGAGACATTCATGATCCGTATAGATTACTCTCCATGTCTCATTCACTTAATGCCTCTAGCATTATAAGGCAAAACCTACCACGTTAGCCATGTAATCCTTCATAAGAACCTTCAGTTGTCGCGACGTATAAGCAATCACCTTCTCCCTTTTTTACTCTAAGCGAGGCTTCCAAACCTTTCCTTCGCAGCGTCATAATATACTACTGCGAAAATTCGACTGCTCCTTCCGGTAAATGTGCCAAGAATCATCTCATTACCCAAATTGATTCCATGCCCACATCAAGAAAGCTTCCACTTTACACACCGGCTTCCACGTTGTTTGGAAACTTCATGTACATCTTCTCTTCCTTCAGTGTCTCTACGATCATCTTAACATGCGACTCGTACTCCTCCTTAGACTTCAGGTCGGTTTAAAATACGACCAAAAATATACGTTAAACTAGCGTGTCAAAAACTCTATGCCCACCCGGGTCATTAAACTCCATGAGAACAGCTGATATGCATTGGTTTAACCCCAAAGGCATAGCGTAACCACTTTCAACGTGCTCATTACGCATCCTAAAAACAGTTTTAGCTACGTCATCCTCGTGCACCCACTATTGGTAACATCACATACAAATTTTAAAAAAACAGCCTTAGCTACGTCATCCCCGTGCACTCTCCATTGGTGACATCACATACGAATTTTCTATCTCACTCTTCTCAAGATAATCTATGCACATTCCAAACTACCCACCTTTCTTCCTACCAAGCAATACAGACACTTCCCACAACAAGTTACCATTCGAACTAATCCTCACCTTGCAACTCATGCAATCGTTCCACACCTCTTGCCTTTCTAAAAACGTCAAACGACACGAGCCTTCGCAAATCGACGTCGCTCCTTGTAATAATTCCATACAAAATCCTATTCTACGACGAAGGGTAAAACCCACTAAATCATGAGAAACACTTCGAGAAGCTCACATACTACTAAAGTATCACTAAATTTTGACTCATATGCTTTGGTACTCCTACGAGACCTCGCATCCTCTTTAGTTCGTTTCCTCACGAACCTTAAACACTTTTTAGCTCACTAAGGTATTTTAACTACCTTCTTGTGGCATGCCATCCCAGCCTTATGCCTCAACAACCAATTCTCTCATACGGCTACATCAACGCTCCCATAACTAAGAGGTACTAAGTAAAACGAGAATTCTCAAATTCTAACTTGGAATCGCGAATAATTCTATTCGCTTCGCTACCATCAATCGCACCACTCAGAAGATATGACCTACCATCAACTCTAGAACCACGCCATGAAGAAATACCAAACTTCACATGCACCAATTGGTATGGACCCAAAAATCACACAATCCCAAAAGAAGAAACAACCGAATATAAACATCGACATAACGAACGAACCTCAGACCTAACAAACGCATCAACGATGCTAGAAACACCCAATGAATATTACCACGTACCACGACCCATTAATTAAAAGATTAAGAACCTTTGTTCCAAAACCGACTTTTTACCCAAGGAAACTTTCCCTCATAACCTTATACCAATCATTTTAAAACAATAGAATCACCTTAGTTAATAATGCCAATAATTTTAAGTGTAAAAATAAATTTAAATAAAATTTTCATAAAATTATTTTAATTATGATTTTATAAAAGAAATCAAAAGATGGTTAAAACAAATGTGTTGAATTTTATTTATATAATTTATTTTCGAAAGAAGTTTTTAACACCTAAACGATATGATATCGACTACAACAAAATTACTTTGAAAAGGAATTTATGACTCGCAACAAGAGACATCATGATAGCAAAATAGACTCCCAAAATACATTAAGGATTCCAATACCAAAATGTTAATTTACTTGAAAACGAACACGACAGGAACTCTTGCAAACCAAACAAACCATGAGAACTCATCCATACCAACGGTCTTAGAACCAAACCAAAAAGTATCGTCACCTTAAGACAAAGGAAAACAATCAAAACGCCGAACGGAGAACATAGAACACCAGTTCTATGATAACACCTTAGAATACCAACACGAGCTTTGGATATCTCAACGAACAACGAGCTAACGAACCAACTTAAGAATCGCGACGACAATGCCAACAGGTATCCGATGTATCCGCAAACGATAGATGAAAGGGAACCTTACCATCTACGCAACCCAACCTAATATAATCGCCCAATCGGTTAAGAGAGGAATTCTCTAACCATACAACCATCCTCAACAGGATCTCACATCACATCTACACTACCATCTACACAACTATCCAGACTTACATCCTTACATAATACATACAAGCAACAATGATCAATGCAATCAAAGTCACAAGTCCACGTGTGTGACACCTTTATAATTATGTTCGCGACCATAATTATAATTGCACCTTTTGCACACGCGTACTTACTTCCAAGACCACACCTCTCAATGATAACACACATCTACCACATAGCACTTAATCATAATCCAAATATAACTCAAACATGATAATCCACCTAACGAACCATAAAATCTCAATCGACCAAACGAAACAGAAGTCACATCGTGACCCAAAATATAAAATCAATCCTCGATTATAGCAACGTATCGAGGTAGAAAACAAAATAAACTTATGTTGGGCCTCGCTTGGGTTTGACTTTTCTCTCTCAAAAGTCACCCAACTCCGCGGGTCCAGTGGGGTAAACAATCTCCCAACAATATCCCTTAAGGATAGGGGGATGCATGACTAAACTAATCACGAAGGGGTATATACTATTAGATCCCCATAATGAAAAAGTATATATATTATATTATATAGTAGTAATTCAAAATAGGAAGAATTTCAAAGCTTTTAGGTAGCGAGAACATACAACATATACGTACACAATCACTTATGCCCTAAAATGCAACTATATGAGGGACCCTTAAGCTATAGTCTAGGCTTAACCACCTAGTTCTCTATAACCACAGGATCTGATACCAATTTGTCACACCCCGCCAAGGCGGAAACACGAGGCGTAAACAAGAATAGATATCATCAAAATACATGGTGTCTATATAGAGAATACTAAAATCCATACAATAAAGTAAAGTATAGACACAAAGTGTCATAACAATACCTATAACTAACCAAAACATAAAAGGCGTCTTTATTGATGAAAAAGAGGTCTCGTCAATAAATGACATGCAAAAACATAATCCAAACAATTCATGACACAAGTAACCACAACGGGACGAAACGTGCCCACGATCCATAAGCATACCAAATTCATATGTGCGCTACATGGCCTCATATTAGCTCACGCAGTCTTACCACCGTCAAACCTCATTTTGCATATTGGGATCCACAATACCAAACATATCATACACTGGGTAGGCGTACCCATCCGATCCCATATCACAACACTGAGTAGGCGTACTCATCCGATCCTATATCATAACACTGAGTAGGCGTACTCATCCGATCCTATATCATAACACTGAGTAGGCGTACTCATCCGATCCAATACACATAACTACAACAAGCTTAAAAACATTTTAACACGACAACAAGACAAGCATCATTCTCACCCCAAAATAACATGAGAAAAAGGGGCTATGAAACTCACCTGATGCTTAGCTTCCCAAAAGAATCCAACAAAAGCTTCACAAACACTTCATGGATAATCTAAACAATTAAGCACACAATAAGCTACCATCAATTAGGCATTCAACCCAATATGATGTAACCTCAACTATGATGGATATCTAAGCTATCTACCATAGTTCTATACTTGTTTTAAACCTTTTCCAACTCTTATATACACCATTTACACTTCAATACTACACTTTAAATTTTCTGGATTAGAGCATAATTTTATACTCACTTACGCGTCCTAAACGTACCACTTAAACACTTCCAGAATTCAAACCAAAATTCACCATGCTACATATATGTCTTATGAACCTCTCCTAGCTCTCCCAAAGTTATTACTCTTTTACAAATACCCTTTAGAAATTCATTAATCTAAAGTGTCCAGAATTCGACCAGAATCTGACCCCCTAAAAGTATGACGTTAGATAACCACTTTAGACCTCATTTTAGGCTTAGCGAAAATTCAGGGGTCACACACAATATATAAACTAACTTCCACGTGATTTAGATCCTCTAACTACATGTCTAAGTATTTTTAGAAAAATCAAAACCACAACTGAAATTCGTCACAGTTTTACACACTGATTTTGTAACGACATTTTGACCCACTTCCCGACCATAAAAACTCACGAGACCAACTTTGCTGGAAATTAGACTCTCTGAGGTTATCTCCAGTATGTTGTAAATTGTTTATTTGATAATTTATGATTGAGTTATGACCGTTACAAAACTGTCTAATTTTCTGTAGTGAACTAAACAACTAATTCGGGAGATCTAGACCCTAACACATGTTTAAATCACGAAACCAATTGAACCAATGATCAAACAATCATCATTAAACTATAAAATCCAAAAAATTTAAAACCCTAATTTATTTTCATGATTAAACCTAATCCATCATGCTTAGATTACAAGAATTAAAATAAAAACTAGAATTAAACAAAGAATTAGAAAATACCTTAAACCCTAAAAATTTTCTTCTCTTTTTTTTTCTCTCTGGATTGGTCGAGCAATAGGGGAGGAGGGTTATGAGATTTATTTTGTATTTATAGGCCCCCAATTAATTATAGATAATATCTAATTAGAGTTTGTTTCCTTTTAAAACTCTTTTTTTCTTTTCTTTCCCCTTATCCTCTTTACATTCGTTTTTACTATTCATCTATAAAAAAATTTATTTATTTATTAATTACTTAATTATTTGATTTACTTTAAGTTTTCATAAAAATCTAAGCTTATTTGCACATACATTTTTGCTTAAACGCAATTTACTAGACTTTTAAAAATAATTAACTTTCCAAAAATACTTTTCATTTCACAAATTCACTTTCTAAAAATAGAAAGTCTTCCAAAAACTCTCATATTTTAACAAACTCATTTCTTTCACAAATGACACACTTCCCATTTTAATCCATCACCTAGACATCCACATATTAACCAAAACAATTCTCTCAAAATACCCAATCAATTTCATTATCACTATAAGTGATTAAAATGAAATTTCTCCATCAAATAACTCATTTCTCTTAACTTAACCTCTAAAACCTAAACTTATCTTAAATTACTAACACAAAAATACGTATACGTATAATTACTTACACAATTAACGCGAAACCGCTTCAATCACCGAGATTATTTCCTTGTCACTAAAAGTGAACGAAATGAACTTTACAAAATTCAACACAAATCCAATCCCAATGAGACGATCACACTCAATGGATTGATTATCCAATCTCACATATCCCATACAAACACATATAAACACGTATAAACACATAACCATACATTGCAATAGATACATTTAGGTCAACAATACGGTTTGACCAACATGCTCAAGTCATGGTTGTCACAAATAGGATCACAAATAATGTTCTGTCTTTGTCTTTAAATTATGAGCTTAGTTGGACCGGTAGGTAACCCGTTTATGTTTCAGCAATCAAGCTCTTAATTAACAGATAAAGATTGGAATAGTGGACTACCAGTATATAAAACACCATCAAACAATAAGTGGGTAAAGTCCCGTTGGGCTAGGGTTTTAACAGAATCACCACTGCTTTGATTCCCTAAGATATATTATAATTAAACTAAAGGATGCTTTATGCAGATGCGTTAATTGTGACAGGATCAATCGTGTCTAGGTCTTAGGATGATGTCCCGCCTAAGTCTTAATAATGATATGCCGCTTCGATATAAGTAAATCATTGCACTAAAACTAACAAACTGACATTGAACTGGATTTAATATGGCTAATACAGTTTTCTATCATTTGGCTTATACCGCTTTTCTATCTTCTAATTTTCTTATTTTATGTTTATTGTCTATTGAATTGATATTTGTTTCCACCAAACCTGTGCCAGTCTCTCAGGCTGAAAACCCCCATATCATTAGACAACGTATATAGCATAGGTTTAACCAGTAAATAGACTAATTAAAATACTAATATAATATAGGATTAATGTTCCACTCTTAGTGTTCGACACCCTACTTACCGCGAAACTCCATCTTGACCGGGTACACTGCTCGTTAAAGTGTTGTTTTAGGTTTGTTGGCTAAATATAAATGTAAAATTTGATAATCAAATAATTTACCCTACACGATAGCACATCAATCGACAAAATACTGAGCAACCTGAATTTATTAATGATACACATGTGGTGGATAAGGATGATAGCAATGGTACTCCTAATTCATTAGATATGAGCTTTGATGAAGGAGAGGTTGATAAGATGCTATAAATTATAAAGAAGTACGTATGTTGCTTGCCTCATTAATTTCAAACTTAAAATGTGACATTTATGAAAAAATTATTAAAAAGGAGTTGAAACAAGCAAACACGTCCATAACCTATGAGCTTGCCAAGTACAAAGGCTTTTATACAAATTACAAAGATATACAAGAAGTTGAACTTAAATGTACGAAAACATATGGTTTACTTAAGCAAACTAAGACAAAATTTAAAAATCTATTTCTTTATAAGCAACTGAAGTATTTGACACTAAACAAGATAATACAAAATTGAGAAGAACAATTTTTGAAACATGGAAGAATACTTTCTTAAATTTATTTGGAAAAAGTTGAACTGAAAAAGTTTTAAAAATAACGTGAAGACAAAAATATTGAAAAGATCATTGCTTTGGAAAAACAAGTCAAGTCTTTAAACGATATTGTGTATAAAACAGGTCAATCAATTCAAACAATGAATATGCTCACTCCTAAACCTAATTCGTAAAAAACTGGCCCTAGTTCAACAACTCTTCCAAAACCGTAGTATCTCAGGAGATCTCAGTGGGAAATACCACGTCTCTATAATCTTATGTATGATAAGAATGATCTTACAATTTTTTCTCTCCTGAATCTACATAAACAATTCGTTTAGCCGAATAAAGTCAATCTAAACTAAAATAAAAGCTTTTAATTACACAAAACTGAATAAATTTTATGAAAAGTTTGTGCCTCATAAAGAAATATCTCTATAGCAATTGTATTTTGGAAACATTTTGTCAAATGAAGCCACTTAAACCGTTTTGGAACAACCTTTTGTTACACAACAAAGTAATTTAAAGAAACATTTAGAAACTACACCTACCAAAATATCTTCGTGTAAAAGTAAGCATGCATTCAAAATGGTTCAAAGAAACATTGATGACATCAAAACCATTGTTGAAAACAATTAGCGAAAAATTCGATATGATAGCTCGCATACCCTAGTTGACAAAGAATGGAAATTCTTTTGTAAAACAAACTTATCCCACTTTGCTCAAGACACTTTCTTAATAATGTCATGTTTTGAAATTAAGTTGAATGAAGAGATGGTTGAAGATTTTAAATATCTTAACTCTCTTGAAAAGAAAGTTGAATCTCTTAAGTCTAAACCAGTATTCAAAAAACTAGTTTTTAAACACAAACAATCAACTTTTGAACAAATATATGGCCAAAGACTTCATGTGTACTATTCTAAGTTGTTATAAGGATATTTATGAATACACAGATATGGCTTGTCAGTTGGCAGAGAAAACAATAGAATGTGAATGTCTTGAAACTGAGCTTTCCAAAGTAAATAGAAATTTTAGAAACAAATATGATAATGAGCTTTTACAATGATTATAAAAACTAGAGAAACACTCTATTACTCTTGAACTAGATTTGCAACATAATTATGAAAAGACTCTTTCTGTAAACTATTGAGGAAAGAAATCAGTGAAATCCAGGACAAAGCGCAAAGTCTAGAAACAACATAATGATTCTCTGATTGCTTAACTCAACTGTAAAACTTATGAAGTCAATGATTTGAAAGCTTAGTTGCAATAAAATATGTTGGTAATAAACGAGATGAAAGGTCATTTGAATAAGATCGAAGGAAAGTTTGTGGATACTAAGTTTGCAAAATCATCAATCTTAGGACAACCACCTTTGCAACCAATCAGATATTAACCAAGTCACTCCAAATTGGTAAGAAAATTATTTTTCAAAACAAGTCACTCTATAGATTTTGCCACAAAAAGAAAATGAGACAAACTTCAAAGAACACAAACGTGATAGCACCAGGATTATACAAGTTAAACACTACGTCTACAAAACCAGAACACGTCATTTCCCATAGGAAATTAGGAAAGCTAACCCACATGTGTTTGTTTCTACAGGAGTAATTCATAACACTAGCGTTAGCAGGCCACAACTTAGGAGCAATGAACTGAAAGACATGGTCATGCCAAACGCTAGCCAAGTGAAGAATAAGTTGAAGGAGGTAGAAGAACACCATAATATTTCTATTTCTTATATTAATAAAAAGTCTACAACTACGTGTAATAATAGTTTGAACGTTACGAATGCTAAGTTAGTTTGTAAGACTTGTGGCAAATTGATTCGATATAATCGTATATATATATATATATATATATATATATATATATATATATATATATATATATATATATATATGTATGTATATATATAAAGATATGTTTGTTAAGTGATATGTTTAGATCCTTAAGTGTGAATTTATTATTAAGTCCTTATCGATGAATCAATACGTTTGTACCAAAGAGAAATGAATTTGAAATTCTACGAAAATGTTATAGGTTTGATGCATTCGATTGTCAAAATTTGGTTTTTGGTTAATACGAAGTGTATAATATATAAGTATATATACTAGATAACAATAAGCAATCAAATAGACGGATTATATATATATATATATATATATATAGTATATATATATATACTATATATATATTATATATATATTTATATTATATAGGAAAGGGATCAAGTTTGGAGAAGAAAAAATTATTATGAGAAGAATAAGAAAGGACATTTCTGCACACATTTTTAATAGGGAAAGAATTTTAAGGGGAGATGCATGCATTTTTATAGGTGCATCTGAAATGTGTGGTTGTGATTTCTTCTTATCATTCTCATTATAAGTTTTCTTCTCATTTGATCCTTACTCTATATATATATATATATATATATATATATATATATATATATATATATATATATATATAGGTATATATTATAAAGTTTATGTTTGTTAAGTGATATGTTTTGATCCTTTAGATGTGAATTGATTATTCAAGTCCTTATCGATGAATCAATATCTTTCAAGTAAATTATCTTCCCAACTATGTTGGTTTTTATGATATACAGTTTTTGTACGCCGTGATATCGATTACTAATTATGCTTATTATTCTACGTTCTTTTGCCGCTCGAATAACCAAAACACTAATCTAAGTAATTTAAAAATTACTAATCAATATTTCCACTTTTATAATCGCACTTAATTCACTAAACAATTAATCACTTAACAAGCATAAAAGAAAACTACTCACTAAGCATATTAATCAATAAATAAGCAAAGATAATCATTATAAGCTAAATATTAATAATGAAAAAAGAAAGAAGGTAGAACCGAATGATGAACCAAAAGCGAATATAAAACCACCTGATTACATAAACTAAGTAAGATACTTAGTTTATTTCTCTATATGCTTTTATTTCACTAAATAGTAAATAAAGTTGCAAACTTTATAAACCATAAGCTTAATAAAAAACTATATAAAGTAATAAACTTAGAAATCAAACTAGCTTATGAACCCTTAAGCTCCTCGCCTTAGGTGTTGGAATGATATCATAAACAATAAGACAAGACAAGTTAAGATGAACAATAATAATAACAATAAGCTAATGATTATTCTAAAACAATAAGCTAATAAAAATGTAAACTTTTAGATCTAAATCCACCCGAAACAAAGTTGTTCAAAACTCCGAAGAGTGAATGCAGATCAGGTATGTTTAAGGATTAGATCTAAGCAAATAAGCTCAAAATAAACTAAGAGAATAAGCTAATAAAGCTTATCTAAAATCAATCCGAAAATAAGCTAAACTTATTTCAAAATATATTATACTTATGACAATTAGCGTGATTTAGCGAGGTTAGTTTAACCATTAGTGTTAACTTGCCTAGTTTTATGAGTTTGGTATTATGTGCTTAAGATGGAATATTGATATGTGTGTTATGATATTTGTGTTATTATAATTGTTTGTGATAGTAGAAATAAATGATTTAGTCATTTCATTTCGTATGTGATGGTGATTTCGAAAGTATAGTGATTTTCGTTATTTTATCGTCGGTAAAATTGAAGAAGTATGTATCGTTAAATTTCGAGTTGAGATTAATTAGTGAATTGAGATTTTATAATCTATTTATGAAGTAATAAGGAAATATATATTGTTGGAAAAATTTATTGTAGTTATAAGTGTTTTATTTAAGTAGTGTATTTAATGTAAGTGTCTGAAAGGAATTTAAGTAGTGTTTAAATTGGTACTATAGTATAATTTTTTTTATAATAATAACATTATGGGGACCGAATTTTTTATATAAAATAAGAAAAAATTAAATTTTGTCTAAAGGGGGTGTTTGTTGGAAATCCGGTTTAAACAAAAGAAAAAGGGAGCCCAAATTCTAAGTCCAAACACAAATCAGTAATTATTTTAAAACCAAAAAAAATATGTATCCTCGTCATTTTCATCTGAGTTGTACAATATCAAAACCTTAGCATCCATTGGTGATTTTTGTTAAGCTTTTTTAAGAAATTAATGTCTTGTTCATCTTTTTCAATTTCAAAATTTGTTATACTCTTACTTCTATTAATCAAGTATGTTTTAAATCTTTGCTTAATTTATGTATTAATAAATTGTTAGGTTGAGGGTTAATAAAGTTATTAATGAAGTATTGATCATCTAATATTGATTAGGGGATGTTAATTAGCATGTGGGAGGGTTTAATTAGGTTTAATTATGGTAAATTCGTAACTGAAATCTGGGGGCAGAATTTTTGGTCATCTTGCGTGAGTCATAACTCGGTCATACGAATAGCTTTTATTGACTTTCTTGTACCTAAATTGAATTTCACGTGAGATCTAGTTTAATAAAGTCTCGGCCCTGAAAGGTTTTGATGGTCGGAGACCAATCACCCATTCAACTACATATTCACTCTCTACACCACTTAGTCAAATAATTTTTGCAAGAAAAAGAAAATTTGTCCAAAACAGTAAATTCGAGTCAGATTTGGGTCTGATTTCGGGAATTAAAACCCCTACTTAAAAGTTTAATTGAGGTTAGCCAAAAATCATAGGTCATATTTATGTGTCTATTAACTACAGCTCAAAGCACAAGTCCTAATTCATTGTCTAAGTATTTTTAGAAAAATCAAACTTTTTGGGGTTCGTCAGATTTCGCATTTTTAGTACTTTGTGATGTTGAATTTTTATAAATAGCTAAGGGTCATTATTATTTTTTTAGAAAAATTCACAGTAGTGCATAACCCTTGGAAGGTAGGAAGGAAATGGGAAAAGTCACTTGATGATTTTGTATATTATTTGTTGTCATAAAGTGCACTATAAATTCTGTCCGAAAAACTAGAAAACCAGAATAAATGATTAAAGGTATTTAGAGTATAAGTGAGATATGGGAAGTATGGTAAAGGGTTTATAATCATAATATAAACTTATTAGTCCATCAATTGATTGTTACATCATTTTGGGCATTTAGCCTAATCGCTTGTAACATGGGTTTGAATTGTGTTTAGTTGATTGCAAGGATATTGTGAAGTAGCTGTGCATCAGGTGAGTTTCATAGTCCCTCTTTTTACATTGTTTTTAAATTGGGATGGAAATGATGCAAATGGTTTTGAAATGTTTTAATTGTTATGATTATGTGGTTTAATTGATGCATGGACATTTATGTGGCTATTATATGATATGTGCTAAATATTTATGTGTTGTTGGATCAGAGGGTAACGTTCCTACCCATGTTGTGTAATTTAGATCAAAGGGTAGCGTTCCTACCTATTACCGTGTGATTCCGATCGGAGGGTAAAGTTTCTACCCATTTCTGTGTGATTCCGATCGGAGGGAACCCAATTCAGTGTGATATTTTGGTGTGACTTGGATCATGGGACATGTTCCGTCGTAGTTGTGGTTGTTTTGGTACGTATGCATGTTAGCCTTTATAATAGCTAGCTTAACTGTCCTGCCATGTTCTGTTTTATTAATCACAGTAATTGATTGAAAGTTTGAAATGTTGTGGCGTAAACATATGACTCTCACCAACCGTTGTGTTGACGTTTTTAAGCATCATTTTCAGGTAAGCATCATGAGGATCTTAAGATTAAGAGGAGTGGCTAAAGAGACCTTAGGCTGCTTGCAGAGTTTAATTCCTAGTTTTTTTCATGATGACATGAATATAAATGTTGTTGATTTGAATCTGCTTAGGTTTATTTGGATGTTTTGGTTGTTTTGCATGTTTGTAATGACGTGAATCCTTCCTTCAATACAAGACGCCATTACCTTTTTGTTTGTTTTTGGGTATTTCATGACATTTTGTGTCTATCTTTGTTTACATTTATGCATTTTAGTTTCTTATATAGATACTATTTTGGGTGATGATATCCATCCTCAGTTACGGCCTAGCAGTTTCCGCCTTAGAAGGGTGTGACAGACTTTGGTATCAAGCCATTAATTTAGAGAAGTAGGTGTGTTTAACCTAGACTATAACCTAGAGTCCTTCATATAGCTGATAATAGGAAGGTAGTGTTTAGCTATCTGGAATTTTGTTTTCTTTCTTTTTTTTTTTCTGATTTTTATATCGACCTCCATACGAGCTATTGAGGAGGAAACCTCTCGAGGAACCGAAGGAGGAAGGGTAGTTAGAAGTGTCGGAGGAGGAGGCCAACTCAGAATCTCTTGTTGGATGCTCGTAGCAGGCCTGGACCCGCGGAGTAGGGTGACTCTTGCGAAAGCAAAGTCAAACCAAAGTGAGGCCCAGCATAAGTTTATCCCGTCTTTTACTTTCGACACGTTGGTATCGATAAATTTCTTTCGGATATTACGTATTTTTGGGCGCTTCGAACCGTCGTTTTCTTTCTGTCGTTTTCGATTTTATTTTTATATAAATAAATATTGCTTGGATGTAGCATCGTTTCTGTGTTATATTAGAGTCGTTTCTATCGTGCTTGTGGTATATGTGCATATATGTGTGTTATCATTAAGATGTGTAGTCTTGGAAGTAAGTATACGTGCGAAAGGATACAATTATAATTATGGGTGGCCAACATAATTATAAAGGTATCACACACGTGGACTTGTGACCATGATTGCATTGATCAGTGTTGTTTGTAAGCTGGTAGTGTAATATGTTGTGATATGTGTGATCATGATAAGGATGGTTATATAGTTATGGAATCCCTCTTTTACCTAATAAGCGATTATGTTAGACTCAGTTGCGTAGATAGTAAGTTTCCCTTCTATCTAATGGTTGCGGATACCCCGGATACATGTTATTACTATTATTATGATATTTTGAGTTTGTTCGTCTGCTCAATTATTTGCTCGGATATATAACCCTCATTTTAGCATTCCTTGTTCGTACCATGGATGATCTAACTTTTCTATTCGGCGTCTTTGAGGCATTCAATAAAAAACCCCCCATCATTTTTATTGGTTGTTCGGATCTGCTTCTTTGGATATTGGTACGTTTCATTGGTTCTTTCTGTATTGATTACTCGTATGAGTACCAAATATTTTCTTTCAAGCATTAATTATTCCTAACATATTAGTGCGGATCATTACTCCGTTCTTTATATATCCTTTGGTTTTCGTAACATGTTGCGGCATGTTAGTACCGACGCTTTTCAATGGTTGTTCTTTTGATCGTGAGTACGGATGAGTCTTTACGTTCTTCTTTTTGTTTGTAATGGTCTTATATGAATTTATCTTGTGCATGTTCGTTTTATTGTTATTCTGACTATATGGTTCTTTGTACTTTTTTCGCTTTCAAACAATAGAATTGTGTTAGAGTCTTTACGGTATTTTACAATCCCTATTGGTATTACGATGTCCTTTGTTTGAGTAATATATTTATATTGATGTCGAGTTATGAAAATCCTTTTGAAGTATATCTTGATGGTGTTTAGGGAAAAACTATTTTTGAAATGATCTTATTAATACGTTATGATAAGCGCTTTTTATTTGATTGTCTATTTATCTTTATGAAAACTGTTGAGATACCCAATGCTCAACTCGGTTTACAATGATTTTTATGAAACGATGTGTTATTGGTTGAGTGTCTAAAACTATGTTTAAGATATCTTTTACATGCTTATAAGTTTGTTTTTGATAAAATTTATTTTATTGAAAAAGTATGTTTAAAATGATTATATTGGTAAAAGAGAAACACGTTTTTTATTACATATTTCTTCAATTTTTTTATGAAAAACATGTTTAAAACGAATTTTTTTTAAAAGATTATATTTGACGGTTTATTTTTTTTAACTGATCTTCCATATTTAAAAATGACTTCTTTATTATTTTAAAAATGATTTTTATAAAAACATATTAAGATGGTACTTTCGAGTAAAGTAAAGTCGATTATTGGTTATAAGAATTTTGTCTGTCGTATTTATCAATCTTGATGTGTATCATTATTCGATATGTGTTTCTTTTGTCTTGGTACGCTTTGTTGACTTTTTTTGTTTGTGTTTCCTATCGGTATAGATATTCTATCCTTTCTTTTAAGGATTCTTATGTCATTTGATCCACATCTATTTGCATATGTGAAATCCCTTATATGTATTCTAGCCTTTGATTCGATATTCGTTTGCTACCCTATTCGGTATTTCGTAACCCTTAGAAGTCATTGATATACGTTTTATTCGACCAAGTCACTCTCCGTGGGGAGCACCTGTGTTGTTCAAAAGAAGGACGGTTCATTTCGAATGTGCATAGTCTATCGAGAGTGGCATAGCTGGCCTCAAGAAAGAAATCTCCCCAGTATCGACGACTTGTTCGACCAGTTACAAGTTTTGAGTTATTCTTATGATAGGAATATTCGTTCGTTACTATCAGTTAAGAGTACATGGAGAGATATTCCAAGAGGCAATTTAGGACGCGGTATGGACACTTTGAGTTTATGGTTATGCCTTTTGTGTTAACCAATGCATGGTATGTGCTTAATTACACATACCATTTTCCATTTAAAACGGACTTAAATGACTAAAAACATACCAAAAATACATTGTATTTGTATGTTTTGCTTTTGTATTGTGCAGGAAACGGATATTCAAGAAAAGAAACAAAAAGAAAGCCAAAACCAAGCACGGAATGGAAAGGACAAAGTCGAAGGTAATCCAAGTGAAGAAAATACAACTTGAGGGACTAAAACTGCCAAAACCTCAAGTTGTATTACAAGAATTAAAATGACTAAAGGTCAAAATTGCATACACAGTCAAGATTGCATTCACGTTATATAACTTGAGGGGACAAGCTTGCCAACTTAACCCATAAAGCCATCTTTCCCGTGTCCCCAAAAAAAAAAACCCGGTACAACTTGTGGTGTCTTCCCATACTTCCCCTACAAAACCACTCGAAACCTATGCCAAAACATTTCATCCACCCTACTATTTCCCCCCAGCTGTATAAAGGCCATGTTGGCAATCTCTTACCTTTCCCCTTTTCTGCAAAAAACAAAAAAAACAAAAAATGGCTGAGTTTGATTCCAAAGTAGCACAAACAAGAAGATTGAATGGCTGAGATTACCTTTATCAAATCCCTCACACAACAAAAACACCCTAGAAAGCTCTCACAATGGAAACACAAGCTGCAAGTTCAAGAAGAGAAGACTTCGGCTATAAATAGAGCCTTTTGTAAGCCTTGGAGGCATCTTAGATTATGTTACCTTATCTTAGCTTAGCTTAGTTTTATTGTAATTTTTATTAAGTCATTTTAACATTTTATTCAGTTCATTTTACTGCCTTGTACTCTTTTTACGAATTAATGAAAGTTTGAAGTTTATGAGTTAAAAAGTCAAGTTTTTAAATTCAACTGCTTAAGTGTTTGATTTGAGTTTAAAATGTGTTAAGAAGCTCTCACTCAAGCTTATTTATAAGCTGTTTTCATTAAGTAAACTAAAAAAGCTAATTAGTTAAGAAAAATCACTAAAAAGTCCACACTCAAATATACCAAAGCTTATGGATGATAAGCTAGTTCTGGATGGGCTTATGGACTCTCACTAGCTTGTTTTATACAAGCTAGAGCTTGTAGACTCTTTGTTTAACCCTGTTTTGAGCAAGGGAGTTGTAAGTTTTTATTTTTCTTATTTTGCTTATTTACTGTAGAACTGCTTATAGTGCTTATTTGTTACCTATATTTACTTATTTATGCTTTATCATGATGTTTAGTGCTTATCTTGCTTAGTTGTTAGTTTAAAAATAGTTTGTGTTAATTTCATAGTTAGTACTGTTAGTTATGAATTAATACTATTAGATTGATTCGGCTTATTTTAAGTGCTTATTGATGACTAAAATCTGTTCATAAGTTTCTTATTTTGTTATTTGATAATCTGTTTTTAACAAATTAGGACCAAATCAGTTTGAATTAAGAAGAAAAAAAATGATTTTTGAAAACTTTAAGGGGTGTTTTCAACTAGCAGTACTAACCCATAGATAGTACTGCTAGTTCACTTTTGGAAAATTTAAAGCTAGCAGTACTAACTTAAAGCTAGAAGTACTAACTCTAAGTTAGTACTGTTAGTTAAAACAGTTAGTGCTGGTGGTTCATTTTAGCTTATCAGCTTATTATTTCTGCTTATTTAAGATTTGCTTAGCTTTCTAGAGTAGATTAAACCATTTTCCTTTACTATAACACCCTGTGTTTTTAAGTCATTGACGACGTTGATAAATCCGCAATGTACCTTTTGTGTTGTACGCATTTGCTTTAA
>BQNB010056730.1:0-19242 GCA_026074375.1 Tanacetum coccineum
GATTACGATTTCAAGCGAACACGTACAATACAAAAGGTACATTGTGGATTTATCGATGTCGTCAATGACTTGAAAACACCGGGTATTATAGAAATGATGCTGGAATGTGGTTGATAATGTTTTAATTAATGTTATTACAACTTATTTGAGTATTGGTTTAGGTTTACAATGGATAAAAACAAAGAAACGGGTCATGGTTTAGAAACTAGCTCGGTTTTAGGGTTTAGGATTTTGAATTAGGGTTTTGAGTGTAAAAATATGTATGAAAGCTTATGAATGGAATAATTAGGGATTACACATTGTATATTGAGTGTAGTTGCTTGCACAAGAGTGGTGGTGAAGAAACTGGAATGAAAACGGAGGTAAAATGGCTATTTTGGATGTCATGCTTAATAACTTGTACATTGTGCTTTGAAAACTTGTACTTGAATTGGATGGAGTTTATATTTCAAATGAGATGTTATATTACTTGTACATATGCTTTAGTAGCTTGTACATTCACTTTATATATTAACCCTTCATGAAATTTAGGGTTTAGAGGTATACGTTAACGGTTTAAAGCCCGTTTTGATATAACATTACGAATGGTACATTATAGGAATAATGTACTTTGTAAAAAGTATATGATGATATTGACTTGACATATTATTATGTTTGCTTGACATATATGAAGACAGGATGGCCATAGATAGGTTGCGTGAGCTTGTCTACTTTAGTTATGCAAGTTACCTTGCATAATGAGATATTGACAATGCAAGTAATGTAATAAAGCGAGAAATTTCCTCGTACAATTGTAATCATAGTAAAATATATTGATTTTGCACTTGATGAAAAATCTTGGGTTGTTATAGTCTCCACCCCTTACAGAAATCTTGTCCTGAGATTTAGTTGAAAGTTGTAGTGAATAGATGTAGGTACTGGGCATGAATTTGATTTTTATGTTAGGCTAATCAAGGTCACAAGTCCACATGTGTGATGCATTTATAATTATGTTGCACTTCATAATTATAATTACCTCCTTTTATACGTCTACTTATTTCCAATACCACACCTTTTAATGACAGCCAATAGAATTTCTCCAGATCCTGATAGAACCTGGGTGGATGGAATACTTCGATTTACGAAACCTATCGGTTATGGGCCTACCACGCTTCTGCTGCGCTACTCTGATCATAAAGAATCATTATTCATTAACTTTTAAAAGTCAACATCGAATAAGAATACTATCACAAGTCTTTGTCAAAATTTTCATACCTAGTGGTATTGAAATCATTTGACATTGTATAGATTCTTGTATGTTTCCTTGTTATTATGTTGCAAAATATAACAGAAAGTTTTAGAATACGGAGATCATGGAATGAGTAATGTCAAAGAATGATTAGGAATTTGTAAGAGAGTTTCTAATCACGTGAGATACAAATTTGGAAATGAACAGATATTGAAGGTAATAATGATAATGATTAAGGAATTGTTTGTACAAATGGATTGTTTGTACAAACGGATTGAAAGAAACTTGTTTGTACGTATGTTATATACTTAAGCCTACTTATTTATAATTTGTCACTTACAAAAAGAAGCGTTCAACTCCTTGTAACTGAGAATTTATAAATTCATAGTTTGGAGATTTATAATTTCCTTATTCAAATGAAGAAGTGACCTAATTTATTTCAATAAGATGATCATAAATCGTCTTACCTAAGCATAAAAACACGATATGGTAAAGTGTAGAAAATGATATGATCATGAATTGTTAGATAATATTAAGATGTTGATTGTACTGACGCCCATATAATCGAGGATGAAAATTTATGTTGCAAAGGTATGAGGAGAGTATTCAGAGTTTGAACATAATAGGATTAATGGAATTGACAAATGATGTCGAATTTTGATACCACCAGATAACAAGATGTAACGGAATCATCACTTTATTATTTCATGGATAGCTTTACATATGAAACTCTAAAAGAGTTGATACTTATGCTAAGTATCTTATAGTAGGATAAAAGTAACAGACGATGAGGATTGTTGCTTGATGATTGGGGTTTTTAGATTGAAGAAGATTCTGATGAGACTTATATATCCTCGAGAGTTGTTTCTAGGGTAAAAATCCTAAAGTGAACAAAATCAAGCTTATCTCTGAGTATGCTTTCCTGTGGCCTGGTTATTTTTGCAGTACTTGGTCTGGTGACCTATCTTGTTGCAAACCTGACACTTGACACTGCAAGGTCATGTGTGAGTAGGTTGTTTCCAGTAGCCGGTCTTCTGCAGTTCTTGGTCAGATGACCTATCTTGTTGCAAGTTCGACACTTGACAGTGCAAGGACCTATGTGATGTAGGGTGCATCTTTCACACAAGGGACGATTTCCAATATACCCGTTGGTGGCAGTATAAGTCCTGAAGGTTTCTTGCTTCCTATACTGCTGCTGGTGGTGATCATTGTTACGGTTATTATTGTTATAGTTATTCTGATAGTTGTTAATGATGATGTTTCCCTTATCCTCAAGCTTTCGTTTGTGATCATTGGTTTCTTGTACAGAATCATGCCTTATTATCTGATCCATTAACCTCTGGGCTATGTTGATGGCTTCCTCCAAAGTTTAAGGCTTCGAGGCAGTAATGTTTCCTTCAATACTTCTAGGTAATCCATTGATGAAGACTTCCATAAGTTTTTAGGCGTTTGGTACCATGTTTGGGCATAAGACGGCTAATTCTTGAAATATCCTAATGTAAGCCTTAAGATCATTTCCTTTCACAACCAAGTTGTAAAATTCGTCTTCCATCTTCTTGACTTCAGTTCGAGGGCAATACTTATTGGTTAAGAGACTTTTCAATTCAGTCCAAGTGATTTGATTGGCTTGATATAATCTAATAGGTGTTGAGATGGCTTCTCACACAGGACAGGGGTTCATGGTTAAGTACCGGTAGCAATGTCACTTTATTTATCCTCGGCACTCAGTTTCTACGAGAAAATACCAATTCAGTCGTTCAAACCAGGAATGAGGTCAAATGCCACCTTCCGTACCATTGAGTAGAAAGGTTGACAGCTAACAAACTCTTTATAGTTTCCCGTTTTTGCTACAGGAGTTCCAGTAGGTCCGGTGTTCCTGTTAGGATTACTAGCACTTGTCATTGTTTCAGCTTGTACTTTTAGAGCTGAGGAAATGCCTATAGTAATGAGTTGCTGGATGATAGCTAAAGTTATGGCTGATGTTTCAAATGTTGATGTCCTTTTGGGAGGCATCCTATCAACATAAGAGAACACATAGTAAGAATGACATCATAAGTTTGGAAAGTAATAAAAGAAAATGTGATGCTTAAAATGCTTAAAGAATAATGCTTATTTTTGAATTTTTAAGCACTTAGAGGTTATGGTATGATTCATGAAGACGGAGATAATGATGCAATGATGGAGATGATGATGAAAGAGAGATAAGTTGGAAATAAGGTACGCAACGGGATTGCCTTCATAAATAACTTGCCTTCTTACTGTAAATAGTCAAGATTTGACAAGCGTTTTTATTTATACCACACATCCCGTGGCTAGGATAAAGCTATAACTAGTTGATTTTGAGCCGGTAGATAACATCCTAAAGATCCTCCTGATCTGTTTGGTGACGAGCTTGGTTTTCCTCAATGATTTGTTCAAGATTGGAAATTCTATAGTGAGCAAAAGCAATCTTTTCTCTTTGCCCTAATTGCTTCCTTTGAAGTTTGATAATCTGAGAATGAACTTTCTTAAGTCCAGTCTTTAGCTTGTGATCTTCTTCCATTTCTCCAATGCGGTAAAAAGAGAGTTCTTCTAAGTAATTCAAAATATCTTCGATTTGATTCTCATGATGCTTCAGATGTATCTTACTTGAACTTTTTCCTATTTCAAATATCTGAGGTGGGGTAGGAGTATAAACTGAGAAAGATGGTGATACCAAGTTACAGGTTTGATTCCGAGATGGATTAGTAGAAGAGAGTGATGGAAGACAAGTTCGATTTTTAGGCGGTAATAGTTCCTCAGGAACAAATAAATATCGAGGATCAAATAGTAGTGATGGTGGTAATGCTGGAGATGGAGTCAAAATAGCTGGTGGAGTAATAGGATCTGGTGATGGAATAGGTAATTCTTTAGCATAAAATGCTTGTACGTCCTTCAAATACGGATTAATGTTGAAAGATGAGAATACTGGTGGGATCATATTATCTTTAGAGTTTTCCAAAGAGTTAAAAGAACTGCTTCCTGCTGAAGCTGGGAAATAATCCGGTGAGACCGAAGTATAGTTAAGAATATTCATAGAGGAAAAAGCATCCTCAATATCGGAAGTAGAGCGGTTGGGAGAAGACATCGTTCTGATAACAACCTAGTTTGTAAATAACATAAGTTATTTATGTAATAGTATAATAGATATGTATATTTACATACTTGTTCTCGAATGTAGTGGCACAGAGGATTGTATGAGCTGAAAAAGAAATGTGGTTTTAGTTAGTTTTGACCTTGTTCTATATAACCTTGGGCTGATTTCCAATTTGTAAACGCCCCTATTTTTATTTATAGCAGCGGAATCTAATCTGGGGTATTATCTTCATGGAAACACAATCATAATCATAGAAAACGACCCAAAAGGAGACGTTTTTGTTCAACTAGAAAGGTTATCATTCATTTTTAATTAGAGTTTTACAAAGGCATGCTGGTCCCAAAAATTAGTTACATACAATGTGAATGAAAACAAGTTTTAGCTTCTTCAAATCCTGCACTCCGTGCCAGCAAGGTTGCTCATTTTACCAGAGAATAAACATGCTAAAAAGTCAAACAAATTGGTTGATGTGAAATTCAATAGGTGTTTGATAAACAGTTTGAATACAAGTAACATAGGGTAATAAATGTTAAACACAATTATTATAGAAAATGATATTGTTATTTTACAACCCTTATTAGTGTTATTTGCAATGAATACAATTTCATAGTAGCGTGTAATTCTGCGTTATTGTCCTTGTTTGGTCTGTTTTTGGTTGATTGGGTCTGATTGGACAATGTTCCTTGTCTGGTCTTATGCTCAGCACACAAACTGAGTAGTGTTTATATATACCCAAATGATGTCGGTATATATATATATATATATATATATATATATATATATATATCTATATATATATATATATATATATATATATATATATATATATATATATATATATATATATATATATATAGATAATGGCCCTCGGTGTAGGTAATTGCCATATACCTATGAAATTCAAATATAGTGTGTTTGGTTACCTATCCGGTTAACACAAACAGGATTCGTCAATCCCGATAGATCTATCCACAATATTCGCGTTCACCCGTAAGTGATTAATGGTCCATGATAATGAGGGACTTTTGGCATAAAGTAACTTAGACATTTAGTTATAATGGTATATCAGGATAGCATATAATCTGGAAAAGCACTTGTATTCATAGTTTAAGCATGTATCCCCCTCACGGGTTTATGAAATATAAGAGATTTAAAAGTGAGGCTATGAACTCACTAAGTCTTTGAAAAGTAATCACATTGTTATAAAATAAACGAGTATGCAAAAGAGTTTGTAACAAGCATGTATCCCCCTCGCGGGTTTATAAAACATGTAAATAAGTAAAGGCGAGGTTATGAATCTCACTAAGTCTTTGAAAAGTAATCACATTGTTATAAGATAAACAAGTATGTAAAAGAGTTTGTAACAAGCATGTATCCCCCTCGCGGGTTTATAAAACATGTAAATAAGTAAAGGCGAGGTTATGAACTTTACTAAGTCTTTGAAAAGTAATCACATTGTTATAAGATAAACAAGTATGTAAAAGAGTTTGTAACAAGCATGTATCCCCTGCTGGTTTTATAAAACATGTAATTATGTAAAGGCTTGAGGTTATGAAACCTTCATCCTGATGGGTTGTAGATGCAATAAATATTCAGATTGAAAGTGGATGACCTTATCATTATCTTTACGGTGGGAAGGTTGTTATGAGCAAATGATAGTAAACAGGCCACGTCACGCACCTGAGTTAATATGTCTAAGTCTAGAAGATTGTACTCTAGAAACTTGGTTCAGTGAGTTAATATTGTTATGAGTTTGATTGGAAAGTTTGGAATTATTGTATCACCGTTCGGGCCATCATAATTCAGAAGTCATTTATTAAACGTTTGAGGAGCTAGGGCACTTTAAATCGTAAACCCAACAACTCAGTCAGAACGTAATACCAAGATGAAACCCCTTAATATGAAGCTCCCTAGTATTGTGATACGATATCATCGGTTTTAAGCGTTTTATTCAATATCTAGAAATGTTAAGCACGACAAGAGTTAATTAAAAGTTATGTCAGGTAATGTTTTGAGACATTTTTATACTTTTTCAAAATGTTACATTTTACACCCTTAGGAATGAAAAATGGTAAAATATACCCTTGGGGTTTGCACTTTTACGAATTTGGTCCTTCAAGTTTAAAAGATATACAAAGTAAACCTTGCACTTTAAAAATGACATAATAAATCCCTATAGTTATTACTTTGATAAAATGACATATTCAGCCATTCTAGTTATTAATTTCAGAAAGTTATGATATATACCCCTTGCATAGATAATATTTACAAAACATGTCCAAATTGCCATGCAAGCTTATTTTAACATTTCAAAAGATATTTATAGGTTATAATAAACTAAAATATGAAGGTTTAACATAATAAAAGTTTAAAATAATGATTCGTTAAGCTAGGAAGGCAAAAATCGGGTCAAATTAGGGTTTTAAATATAAACGGCTGCGGGGTTTTTAAGTTCAAATCATTCATTAATCAATAAGTGGTTATTTCTAACATTTAGTTTTAAGCATGCTAATATAGATTATAACAATTTAACATTATAACATTTAGTTTTTAAGAAAAAATGAAATTAGGTGTTCGGGCGTTACGATTTTGATCAAAACGGAAGATGAGCTTGGGAATGGGTTAGAAACTTTAACAAGAGTTTATTTAGGATAATATGAACATTATAAGGTTGTAGTATCAGGTATGAAGACGATAGAACCTGGGTTTGAGCTTATAGCTTGAAAATGGGTCGAAATCGGGACTTTTAGCTTCGTACGCCTAGAATAACGACTCCGGGGCTTCGTTTCTTGGTTTCTTTTGCTTCACTTCTGTTCTTGAGCCTTCTTAGGACCTCTTAGGATCTTATTAGAGCAAAGGATTGCTGCTATTAAGGGTTATAGAGGAGGAAGTGGGGGATGAGTTCAAATGGAGTGTTTATGCCCCTATTTATATCGCAATGGGATTGGGGCTTCGGGTATTGCTTTATTATAACCAAGTCTTGGGATTGTAGGAGGTCTAGAGGATGATGAGGAGAGGCTAGAGAATGAGTTGTATAAGCTAGAAAGTAGCTATGGTGTGTTGGTTTGCCCATGTGATGTCGCAGCTAAAAAAGAAGAAAAAGGGGTGATGTGGCTCATTTTAAGACCAAGAATGGAGTAGATATTTATGTGAGATTCTTGTAAGATGATTAGAAGAGAAGTATCATGGTCATTGAGGTGCTTGGTTGCAAGAATAACTTTCAAAATGGGTCAAATTGCAAAGGTTTTGGGCTTTGGGTTTTGGGTACTTTAGGGTTCAATTAGGGTTTTCTAGCTTGTAATTCATGTACATTTGATTAAGAATGATAGGTTACTGATCCTAAGACTTATATTAAGGATTATAATCAAAAGTTGATAGGTGGTTTGGGTTAAAATGGGTAGAAATGACTAAACGGGTCAAAAGTTCTAATTAGGGCACAATTAGGGTTTTCTATATTTATTTCTTGTACTTGTTGTTACTATGTTGAAATGATGCTGGGAATGTGGTTGTTAATGTTGTAATTAAGTTTTTACAACTTATTTTAGTATTGGTTCTAGGTTTTTACACTGGATAAAACGAAGGAAAACGGGTCATGGTTTTAGAAACTAGTCGGTTTTTAGGTTTGGTTTTTGATTAGGGTTTGGTGTGTAAAATAGTATGAAAGCTTATGAAATGGAATATTAGGGATTACACATTGTATATTGAGTTTACGTTTTCTTGCACACAGAGTGGTGTGAAGAAACTAGGATGAAACGGAGTTTAAAATGGCTATTTTGGATGTCTTGCTTTTAATGGAATTGTACATTATGCTTTTGAAAACTTGTACGATGTACTTTAACTTTGGAGGTGAGTTTTTATATTTCAAATGAGATGTTATTTTACTTGTTATTTATGCCTTTAGTAGCTTGTACATTTATCTTTAGATATTACCCTTCTTCGAATTTTGGTTTAGAGGTATACGATAACGGTTTAAAAGCCCGTTTTGATATAACGTTTGAGGATGGTTCTTTATAGGATTAATGTAAATTTGTAATAAGGATATGATGATATTGACTTGACATATTATGATGTTTGCTTGACATATATGAAGACAGGATTGCCATAGGTAGGTTGCGTGAGCTCGTCTACTTTAGTTATGCAAGTTACCTTGCTTAATGAAATATTGACAATGCAAGTAATGTAATAAAGCAAAAAATTTCCCCGTATATGTGATCATAGGTAAATTGATTGATTTTGCACTTTATAGTATTTCTTAGGTTGGGTATATTACATCGAAATCATTGAGTTGATTGCAGACAACAAGATTAGTCATCGGAATAATTGCCATTCACACTTTGCAATAGAGTTGCTTCTTTGTGTCTAAAAGTCGTTCAAAATGTTGTGTTATTAGCTATGGTCAAATTATACATGCTAAACTTAACATACTCTAAGTAGGATTGAAGACTTATGAATTTCCATCGAGAAACTCATAAGTACTTCAACTTGATAAGAAAGTCTTGGACGTTATTTTCGAAAACTAAAACCAAGAACCCTTATAACTTATATAAGCTTCTCCTAATAACCTAATTTCAACACCATCTCTCAAATAGTGGGAAAATGACCCTTACCCAAATTTGTCTCACTCAACGGGATCCGATGTCCTTTGTGTTAGAGATTATCTTCGGTTTAAGTTAATCCGCCCTATTGCATTAGATTTCTAAAACATCTTCTCTTATGAATCTATTGCTTAAAGGTTCAACATTCATGTATCTACACTTTGTAATCATCATTCATAATTAGACTAAGAAACATTCACAAGGATCTATTAAGGGTAAACAACCTTAATTGGATTTCTTTCTTAAAAGTCATGCCATAGGTACATTCTCTTGAATATCCACTCTCATTATTGGCAATTACCACATTTGTCACTCTAAAGCCATACTCTATATGTTCTAGATGACTCGTTCTCTTTTAAACCTACAACAAACTTGTTTTGCTCTATCATTTAACTTCAGTATTCCTCACTTTTTAATAGGATTTTGCGAACCAGTTTAAAGCTTGTTAGACCATTTTGATAAGATAATAACAAATTTTTCTTTGCTCACTTCACTAGGAAAATATTAGGAATTCTACTTTGTCTAACATGAGAATGATACTAGAGAATCTATTGCACTAGAAATTTAATCTGTCACTTACGGTTTGAATTGCTTCCAAGAGTGAAGTTGTGTTCGTGGTATGAACCCGTAGTTTAAAAACTGGTTTGTTGCTTAGATTGAATTGAGCACCACTAGTGTTAGTCTCAGATTCATTCTCTTATTTGACTTTAAACCCCTTCCTAACTATGCCTATTAATAGTATTCATCGATAGTCTTTGTATTTCATTAGGGAGTTGCACACTAAGCAAGTACAAATTAGGTTTCTCTTTAGTCAATCTAGACTACTTGCCTATCATCATATGTTGCTTTGGATGGTTCAAGTTGATAACGTGCTACCACGTCTAATGCAATTAATCATGCTTTCATGTTCATCTTAATCTTAATGTCTTATTTGCTTAGCTATTGAAGGCATGTTTGTAGTAAATGCATTTGCCTTTTTCTAGAATTTAGATAAAATACTCTTAGTTTATCTAATTAACACATGTCTTATATGCTAAATGCTATCAGTTTTATTTGATTAATTACATTTAAATTCTATCATGTTTATTTGCGTTCATCTTACATACTTACATGTTAATGTGACCTACACTATGTAGGTTGTGTTTGATTATAAAAGGTTTAGAGTCATACAGTCTTACACATTATCTTGTTGATTATTGTGTTCGATGCAAGTTGGCTTAGTAAACTTGCACTGCTTTATATCTATATGTCTTATAACATCTATGTATTTATTTTATCTCACTAGAATATCCTATCTTCACGTCCGGGTCACTAATTTAATTTTTTACGAGTCATAAAATGGTTTTAATTCTTCTAGCTGTCTGTATTCACAACATTCTTTTAATCACATCTCCATTTTCTCTAAATTAATCCACTCTTTGTCAACAGATAAGTGATGCAAATCTAATTACCCTTCCAAGTAGGTTTGACAAACTTAAATATTTCAACTGGGATATTCAAAGGTATCTTTAACTTACAATCGCAAACGTTTAAAGGTCATATCCGAAAATCCCTATTCAAGCTTTTAACAACATAAGTTAAAACGCAACTCCTTTTCTTTTCGGACGTCCAACTCCTCTTATCTTCGCGATAACATCTTTTTTTCGCGATACACATCTTTCTCTTCAATGAAAACATTCTATCCCTTCGACGAAACATTCTTTCTCTCTGACAAAAACATTCTTTCTCTTCGAAGAAAACTTTCTTTCGCTTTGACGAAAACACTCTTTATCTTTCGATCACACCTCTTCCTTCTCACTCAACCACGCCTCTACAACCATAGAGATGGCTAATCTCTTTCCTCTACTATTTCGCTCATCACCTTTTTGATATCTTTTTACTCGTCATAAGATTGTTTTATGAACATTCACAATACTCGAGAAGACCACCATCCATCTTGATATTGTCAAGCTCGTCGCCTTCATCTTTGTTTGTTTTCTTTTTTATTATTGTTATTATTATTATTATTATTATTTTTGCGTATGAAACACACCAAAGGTACGTCACCATTTTACTTCGGGAGAATGTTCAAAATGCAAAATTCTCCATTCGATTTTGTTTGCGTCACAAGATAACATCGTCGACATTCTTTCTTTACCCCTTAATCGCGAATCGTTAAATTATCTTTGTCTAGGTCTAGGAATGATGGAACACATTCTGTAAATCTTTCTCTTCTTTTCTACTAGTCTCGATTCGAGTCTATTCCCTATTCCATGCGTTCGTAGGCAACTTAACTACTTCATCTGAAGTACATTAAGTATTTTTAATTAGCGAAATGTAAATTAAAATGTCACTCCTTTCACAAAATTCGTGAAGCCCTAAACTCCTCTCCTGTTGGCGATCCGGTGACCCCCATATCTATTCTAGCAGCCCCCAGATATATCTGGGACCATCGGCTGTAGGCTTGAGATATCTGTCATTTCTTTTCAAATCATTAAACAAACTCACCCTCTCTCTTTTCTGCTGCTTGAGCTGCATCTTTCCTCACCCATACCTATGCACTCAATATCTCTTTTATTAGATTAATGGGTCATCTCACATTGGCTAACCACTTCACATGCATCATTACTTATGTTGTTAATAGTCAAGTGTGAATTTCATAATTGATATGCCGTTCATTCTCATATAATCCTTACAATCGTTTTATACTCAAATAATATCCTTCATCTTGGTCCTCACTTCTCGTAAACCTCTTTTCTCACCTCGAATGGTCTTTTCACTTCTAAACGGTTCCTCTCTTTCTTAATAATCTTCTCACTTCGGATAGTCATCTCACTTCTAATAGTCTTTTTACTTTCGACGTTTCTTCTCACTTCTAAACGTTCTTTTCACTTCTAATAAGTCTTGTCTCCTCTAACATTTCCTCTCACGTCTAAATGTTTCTTCTCTTTTAATAGTCTTGTTACTATTAAAATTCCTTCTATATCTCTCCTAACTTAATTATTTCATCTGACATATTTAAGTAATTTGCGAAATGCAAATGTCACTCCTTTACTAAACTTGCCACTTTCTAGAAAGTGAAGAACATAAATAAGATATCAATCTTCAATGTGTTATTGTGCGTAACCAAACATTGTTGACGTCTCTCTTTATCTTCACCACATGAAAAACTACCTCATTCACATCTACCTTTTGTTCCTCAACATTGTCAACCAACAAAAACACCAAACAAACCTTTTGATATTCCCAATCAAGGCACTTTTGTCTTGATTTGGATCATATGTACACATCAATTGTTAGTACATAACTGATATATCAATCTTTTCTATAAACCTCTTCGTTCAGGCACGTTCCTTCTTTTTGTATCACTCATAATTTTTCCACTTTTCGGACTCTATGGATCATTTTCATTCACATCCATGAGCACATCGTCTCTATCCTCGTCTTATTTTTCTTTTTTTTCTTTGAAAGTATATTTATACATAATATACATGTATATATTTATATTTATGTTATAATATAAATACATGGTATTTTTTCTAATCTATATATATACAAGTATATATATATTATCTATATATATTTACTATTATATATATATATAATATATATATATTTAAATATTTATATAATATATATAAACACACAACACACACTACACATCATATATATATTATAATATATATATATTATATATATATATATATATATATATATTATGACATTTTTTGCCCTAAGATTATTAAGTGTTTAGTGTTTTTACTTTTAAAAGGTCATTCTCATAATTTTTGTGTAATCAATAAACGATCAACACGTTCCTTCTTTAGCATCACTCATCCTTTCCCACTTTTTGACTCTATGGAATCATTTTCATTCACATCCAAAAGCACATCGTCTCCATCCTCGTCTTATTTTTATTTTTATTCTTTTAAAGTATATATATATATATATATATATATATATATATATTGACATATTATTAAGTGTCATTCGTCTACTTTTAAAAGGTCATTCTCATAATATTCTTATGTCAATCAATAAACGAATCCCATTCTCGTTTATTAAAAGTCGGTCTAATCTTTCTCCGTAAACATACGTCTCGATTCTTTTTATTTCATCATTTAGGCTGTTTTTAAAATAATGACTACTTGTGTCTAGTTTCTACTTCTCTTTCAAAGTGTCATACTTCAGAATAATAAAACCTAGAAGTGCATGTCTAGTTCCCCGCTAACGTTTTGCTATATGTATATGTGCACTTGTCTACTAACTTTGTTTTGTAGCACAACAATATCTTGATTCCTTGGTGCCCCAAACAAGGGGGAGCATACACCGAGGGGGAGCACTTGCAAGCGTTTTGCTCATTTAAATTGCATCGAACTTCTTGAGCATCGATGGTAATTTATTTGATCCATGGATCCGTTAGAGTCAATATACAAGGAATGTAATTATCATGGGGATGCAATAAGCAAGGGGGAGCTAGGAGCTATGTGGTTTAATAGCATGGATTTAGTTTAACCATGATGATAGAAGACTTCACTAGGATGATGCAAGCTCACCTTTATAGGAAGATAGGATTGGGGATTGTCAAATACGATGAAGGGTTTATTCATACTCCAAATACTTCACCTCCTCCACTTCAAAATCACCCTAAACCTTAAGGTCATCCTCTCATAACTTCAACTTATATATTTGAAGTACCTACTTTCTTTTCATGTCTTCTTCTCATCTATCACGACATCCTCTAAATTATCCAAGAAACACAAAATCACCTCAACCGTATTTCTCATGTTGTCTTCTCATTCCTCCAACCAATATACTTGGATCACCTACCTTTTCCTCATTCCTTCAACCTATACACTCAAAGTACCTACCTTCTTGTCTTGCCTACTTCTCACCTCTCATGACCTTTTCTAAACTATCCAAGGAACACACAATCACCTTCACCTTTATTTCTCACATCTTCTCCTCATACCTCAAACCTATATACTCGGAGCACCTATCCTCTTCTCATTCCTCCAACATATATACCCGGAGCACGTACCCTCTTCTCATGTCTTCTTCACAAACCTCCAACCTATATGCTCCAACCATAATCCACACTATACCTTTTTGCTTCGACAAAAGGGGGAGAAGGGAGTGTAAACGAGTAACTTTTAAACTCTACTATGTGCTATAGTTTACATAGTTTGTCATCATCAAAAAAGGGGAGATTGTTAGTGCAAATATTACGATATTTAATCTATATGATCTCTTTATGTTTTGGTGATAACAAACATGTAACATGTAATACATAACGTAAAGTACGCAAGTTACTCATAATCACAAATCATCAATGCATACATATCAACAACACTCTATGTCTTAAGTCTGCATCAACACCGACATTTGTTTGCACCCGATGTAAATCACATAAGATATGTACAAACAGATTAAACTTGTAAGATGATCAAAGAAAAATATTTTTTTCTTAACCATTACATTTCTACAAAAGTATTATTCACAAAAATAAATAAACACAAACTACTTTATAATAAAAGAAATGTTTTATTTAAATATAAAATTTGAAATCCGGTTTTCCCCCCAAAATGAAAGCTTCTATACCAGATACAACCTTCCCCACAAAAAGACAAAAAACAGAGCGGAGTCTAGGCGGCGGCCCCCCTTATATATAAGGGATCTCCGAGACCGCCGTTGCCAGACTGTCAGCTTTCAGCTCCTATAAATAGTGGGTTATCTCTAACTGATTTCAAAATCCTTTTTGCACGATTTTCTTTCAGTTCTTTCTCTCTCTAGATCTCACTAAATCTTTCTAAACATTTGATCATTTACTTGTTTAATCTTGTTTAAATGTGATCCAATCTTCTACTCTTTCCTTCTTCCCTCAAGTGCAAGAGAAGAACTTCGGTCATCTTTAAGATCCAAAGTTATGTAGTCTAGTTAGTCCATTTGTAACATTTGTTACATATAGATCGAGTCAATGTCTTCCAATCTTTAGTAGTGTGTAGATCCAAATGATGTATATATTTGGATGGGTTGATTGTGGGTTGGTTAGTATTTGGCCGCCTTTAAAATACGCATTGGTTTGAAGTCGGTAGATCTGGTTCTAGATAAGATTAGGACTCGGTCACTTTAGCTTTGTGTCAGGAAAATAATGTAAGCGACGCGTTTATGTGTTTAGCCATAAAACAAAGGTTTGTTATATTGGGCATCAAAACATTAGGGTTTGGTTGTACCCGAAGAAGGACTCGACATCTAGCTTAGTGTCAGAAAATAATGTAAGCATGAGTATAAGGTTTTCTCCGCCGAAAGGGAGCTTGTTGATTAGTGAAGTAACTCTCGAGTTGGATACTCGAGGAGTAGAGTAGGGCGAAGAGGAGCTTCGTGACCGAACCACTATAAATCACCGTGTCGGTTTGCATTTTCTTTTACCTTTCGCTTTACTTATTTCTTTACATTTACCGCTTTACTTTTATACTTGCATTGTGCTTATGATTGTGTGAATGGTTGTGTAGATCTTGTTAGTTAAGGTTGTGTAGCTCTTTGTGCTATAGATTGTGATTGTAGTTATATTGTTAGAATATGCGTTAGCTATTTTAAACCTATTATCGCCACTTCTCATATTGCGTCAAACTTGATTGGGTAATTGATACAAAATATCTAGTCTGAAAACCTCTTCTGGTGGCGGTCCCATAACTCAGGCGGCCCCCTGATATACTTGGCGGCCCCCATATATATATGGGACCGCCGGTAGAAAAATGATGTAATCTTTGATCTTAAAGTTTTTAAATGGAAACGTATTCACCCCCTCCCCTCTACGGTTTCCACACGCCCTTTCCAATGGCATGCTTGGGGGATTTTCTGACTTTGTCTTGATCCTGAATAATAATCACTCTTGATTGAAACGAACCCGAAAATACCCGTTTTTACTTTGTTTTCAATCCTTAGTACCTGCAAGACATAACAACACAATACAAACATATTTGCAATACTATTAAGCATATTTCATGTTTTTAGTCTTGTTTATTAGTGTTTTTCGAGGTTATAAAGATGTGTGTTTTAACACACATCAAATTCCCCCACACTTAGCCATTGCTGGTCCCACACGCAATGTTTATAAAACATGCCCGGAAAGAAATAATTTAACCCCCTTAACTTATGACCTCTCACAATCAAACAAGAAAAGAAAATGTCCATTAAGAAGGTTCAAAAATTATTTATTTCAAAAACGCCCCCTTTTTAACCACTTTATTCAATAATAGATAAAAATTAAGATAAAAATTAAATAAAATTATTTAAAAAGCTTTAAGAACAGGAGTTCGTCATCCTTGACTTTTCACAATCCCCAAACCAAGCTTAAAACGAAATCACAGCTAAATATAAGAGTAGATGCTAACACTACTCATAAATGCTAATTATGTAAAACGCAGCTACTTTTCGCTCCCTTATTCCTAATTTCCTCTAAGGATTTTATTTAAAAAATATAATGTGAAACGAGATCACTTATTTTATATATATTAAGGCCTTATTACTATAAAGGTAACCGGTTTAAACCACAATTAGTTTGTAATCCTTTCCTAAAGAGACAATATGGTGAGAATAAGGTCCACATTAAGGTTCTAATTTCGCATGATTTAGGGGTTATCCTTTTTATTTCATCCGAAACAACTCAACTACGAGTCCAGAGACGGAGGCTTTATTTAGATAACCCTGGAGTCGAAATTTGGCTTTATTATTATTATTGTTGCAACATTATTAGCCCTCGGTCCTTTAAACAACTGACACATCGGGCGTCCTAACCGACAGAGCCAGTAGTCTTATTTCGACCTCGGTAATTTCCTTAACCTTTTTGCAAACTAACACATCAGGCGTCCTAACCGACCGAGCCCAGTAAACTTTTATCAGTCTCAGATTATTATTATTATTATTACTTCCACCTTTTAAACGACTGCAACATCGGGCGTCTTAACCGACAATAAACAGTGGTCTTAATTCGGCTTCAGTTTATTACATTATTATTATTATTATTATAGCCAAATTTCAAGTCATGTGGCCTTTTAACTACCTAGACAACGGGAGCGAGCCGTCAGAAATCGGTAGCCTATTTCCCTACAACATTGACAAAACCTCGATGCGTACCTTACTTTCACCAGAAAGAATCTCTATCAAGTGATCAAAACTAAGAATCGCAAAAACCAAATCAACTTTATTTATTTAACAATTATATAACGTTTATTAAGCTGGTGGGAGCAAAAAGCCACAATTAACCTCTATGAGCTCTAAAGAGATCCAACTACTCCACGCTTAGCATCTAACTAATATTTAACTCTATCATTTTTCGTTCTTTGCAAAATTTTAAAGTTTAGCAAATGCTTAGCCTCGAAAGCTAAGGGGAAAGCTAAAGCACAAAACTCGGTCAAGTCAAAAATCACCCTAGTTATAGCCTACGGGCCTACTTATTACTAAAATTTCTATATAATCATTTTTTTTGTTTTTAATGATAAAAATAAAGCAAAATTTTGGTTAAAACAAGGTTGCGAGGGACACAAACAGGCAACATGTATGATCAATTTCAACAGAAATCCTCCCCACACTTAGAATCGAACATTGGACTCAATGTTAAAAAATGTCGAGTTTTACCCCCACACTTAAGAACTAAAAAGGAAAATGCAAAAAATTCCAAGTGTGAAAGGGGAAACAATAAATATATATGATCAGGATTAAAGATTCCCAGGATATAATCATGAAAAATGATCGGAGACCGCGTGATTTGATGATTGAAAACAAGCACGGAGGTCTTCACGATCATAGAGAATCCTGCGAGCAAAAACGAGCACCACAAAACACAACATGGAGAGAAGCACACCCCCACACTTATTCATTATTACTACTAAACCACTTATTCATTACTACTAAACTATATTATTATTACTACTAATAATTAGATAACACGGGTTGCCTCCCGAGAAGCGCTTGTTTTTATGCGAGTCTCTAGCTTGACTCTCCCCGAATTTCTTTGTCCTTGGGGTGAAAACTGATTGAAGATTCGATCATCAATGAAATTTCACTAAAGATATGACATTTATCGATCAAGAAATTATCACTCAGAAGATGTTGAGTTTTTCTTGTAAAGAGAAGACTCCATTGATAAAGAAGATCCCAGGATCGAAAACTTTGTCCTCATTTCCGGCTAGAAATGATAGAAAAGTTTCGATCTCAGGAGGATCAGTAAGAAGAAGAGAATTACTGACGAATGAGATAATAGAAAAATCGTCCAGAGGAAGAATATGAAATTTCTCAGATTGGACTCCTTTGATAATGAATATTTCGGGATCAAAAACTTTGCCTTTATTCCCGAAAGGAAGTGAGACTAAAAGATCGATCTCATAAAATTCTTTAGAAAAAATAGAGTCACAATCGGATAAGAGGAGAGGAAAATCTTTAAGCTCATGAATTGTAAAATCCTTAGTTGATGTTCTAGATATATTTTCCTTCAATACTCTAGTAAAATCTCTTGGAACGATCTCAATATCAAAGTAAAAACGGCATACTCCGGTGGAGATATGATGTGAGCGAGTTCATCAGCGAACTCCTCATGATGAGAAACACTCCTATCGGCAGGAGGAGGCGGATCAATCATAAGATCAAAATGAAACGATTCATACTTAGGAAGAGAAAGATCAAAATGAGAAGTGGTACTGCCACTACTCTTCTCTTTGATATGATCGACAACAAAACAAAATGATTCGTATTCTAGAAGAGAATGATTAGAATGGGAAGAGGTACTGCCACTACTCTTCTCTTCAAAGAAAAATACTTCATAATCAGGAAGAGAACGATCATAAATAGAAGTGGTACTGCCACTACTCGTCTCTTCTCGATGATCGATATCAAAACAGAATGCTTCGTAGTCCGGAGCAGAATGATCAGAATGAGAGGTGATTTTGCCACTACTCTTCTCTTCTATATCAAAGCAAAATGTTTCATAATCAGGTAGAGAATCATCAGAATGAGAAAGAAGGGTGTCGGTCTCCTCTAAGAGAGAGTCACTATCCCCGAAGGGAGTAGGAAGTGGGGAGAGAGACTCGACCATAGATCTCATAATCATAAGAGGGAGTGGGATTGCCACTCAAAGAATGAATTAGTTTATGAATATCTAACACTTCAGAAGGTTCATCCTCATCACTCTGATCAGAGTTAGTTAAATAGTAAACGGTGTTAGGATGACCTGGTCCTGGTTGATGTTGAACACTTTGAATAGTGTATGCAGTTTGCTTTTTATGAACCTTAATTTGTGCACTCAATGCGAAAGTAGTCTCAGAATAATG